>JAAGKR010003482.1:0-26885 GCA_011419295.1 Clarias macrocephalus
ACTTAATAATGTGTACTGGAAGTTCAGTGTAACAGGAGATGTGTTAAAATTCAAATTAAAAGGAGTCCAGTTTGTTCCTGGAGGCTCAGGTAGACTGTAGGAGATTCCAGTCCTGAGCTATCGAACAACTGAAGTCACAGGTCCCCAGAGCATTAATCGATGATAGGACAGTCTTAATGGAAACCATCCCCAGCCACCATACAAATCCAGGCAGACCACACGGGGCATCCATGCGACGAGATCTCCAACCAGAAGCAGGACTCCAGGACCAGTTAGACGGGTCCAGAGGGAAGAGGGGTCTGGATCACTGGCAACTCAGGAGCGAACATGTATAGCTCGACAGAGAGACAGAGAGAGGGAAAGGAGAGAGGGAGAGAGAGAGAGAGAGAGAGAGAGAGCTAGAGGAGAGAGCAGAAAAGGAGAGAACAGAAAATAAGGAGAGATGGCAGTTAGGTATGGTCACAGTCAACATGTATAAGGTGAATGTATATTAGTGCAAAGTGCAAGCAGGGACTCCGGCAGGACTAACTATAACAGCATAATTAAAAGGGAGAGCCAGAAGGAAACACAAACATGAGGCTCTCTGAGATGTAAAGCAACCAATCACCTCACCGTCAACAAACCTGAGTGAACAATGAGAGTGGGGAGGACAGCATCTAAACATACCAGTTCACCAGAATAATCTACGTCCATGAGTCCCCCAGATCTGCTCCTTTACCTAAGACTAATCCATTTACAAAAATGCTTGGCTAAATAAATAAGTTTTTAGCCTAGACTTAAACACTGAGACTGTGTCTGAGTCCCGAACATTAATAGGAAAACTATTCCATAACTTTGGGGCTTTGTAAGAAAAAGCTCTGCCCCCTGCTGTAGTTTTAATAAAACGTGGTACTGACAGGCAGCCTGCATTCTTTGATCGGAGTAGGCGTGGCGGGAGCCAATGCAGTGTAGATAAGATAGGGGTGATGTGCTCGTATCTTCTGGTTCTAGTGAGGACCCTTGCTGCTGCATTCTGCACCAACTGAAGCTTGTTTATACACCTAGTTGAACAACCAGACAGTAAGCCGTTACAATAGTCCAACCTAGAGGTGATAAAGGCATGAACTAATTTTTCTGCATCATTTAGTGCCAATATGTTTCTTATCTTAGCAATATTTCTAAGGTGAAAGAATGCTATCCTGGTAATATTATCTACATGTGCTTCAAACGAAAGGCTAGAATCCATAATCACACCAAGGTCTTTTACTGTTGCACTTGATGGAACAGAAAGGCCATCTAAAGTTACAGTGTGATCAGAAAGCCTACTTCTAGCTACTTGTGGTCCTATGACCAGAACTTCTGTCTTATCAGGATTAAGCAGACGAAAATTAATTAACATCCAATCTCTTATGTCCTGCACACACTGCTTAATTTTAGCAAACTCGTTTTTCTCATCTGGTTTTGCTGAGACATATAATTGTGTGTCATCAGCATAACAATGAAAACTAATACCATGTTTACGAATTATGTTGCCCAGAGGAAGCATGTAAAGGGAAAAAAGCAGTGGGCCTAAAACTGAGCCCTGTGGAACACCAAACTCCACTTGAGAACATGAGGAATGGTCACCATCTAAATCTACAAACTGATACTGATCAGTCAAATAGGATCTGAGCCACAAGAGGGCAGTTCCCTTAATTCCTACTACCTTTTCTAATCTGTGAAGGAGAATACTATGATCAATGGTGTCAAAAGCTGCACTGAGGTCCAGTAGCACAAGTATAGTGACGCAACCCTGATCAGAGGCCCATAGGAGGTCGTTTACTACTTTAACGAGTGCTGTCTCTGTGCTGTGATGAGGCCTAAATCCTGACTGATACAGTTCATTAATGCTGTTTCTATGAAGATGTGAACATAGCTGCTGTGATACTACCTTTTCCAAAATCTTGGAGATAAAGGGAAGGTTTGATATTGGCCTGTAATTAGAAAGCAGACAGGGGTCAAGGTCAGGTTTCTTGATTAGTGGTTTAATAACGGCTAATTTAAAGGATTTGGGAACATACCCACTACTGAGTGAACAGTTAATTACTTTCAACAAGGGTTCTATTATTTTTTATTATATATTTTTTCTATTATCTGTTTGAGAAAATGTGTCGGTATAGGATCTAATATACAGGTTGACGATTTTGAAGAAGAGATGAGTGAAATTAATTCCCTCGCTTCAAGGGGAGTAAAGTGTTCTAAGTTCTGATGTGATGTGGTTAGATCATCTGAATTATTTAAATTGTCTGGTTTCAAAGCCTGAATTTTTTGCCTAATATTTATGATTTTGCTATTGAAAAAGTTCATGAAATCCTCACTACTGCATGATGTTGTTGTGGAGATTTCTGCAGTGGTCTTGTTTTTAGTTAATTTAGCTATGGTATTAAATAGAAATCTGGTTTGTGTTTAAAAGTTGACAGATAAAATAATTACACCTGTCATTAATATAACAATTCACATCACATGAATTACTCAGTTTATAGATTAGAATTGAATTCTGGATTAGTCAAAGTCAACATGTGTAGCCTAATCTCTCCTCTCCCTTCTCTCTGAACACCTGACCTGGGCTGTAAATGAGACTTATTATCCATGACAACTGGTGTCAGGAAGAACATCTTCTCCAGCTAGTGATAATAAGAACCACCACTCTTACACCTCTCTACAAATAACTGTCTTATACTGTGTGTTTGATGTGTAAGATGTCACACAACACCTGTTATAGGAAAATCCCATGGATTAAAAAAAAATTTCACTCCCTTCTATGTAAAAAAAAAAAAAAGAATACATATATTTATCCAAACATATTTTTTATGAGCTCCATTTCATGTTACTAAAACATCTCTCCTACCTATGTGTCTCTGCCTGAACGCCACTTTCTTGCTATTCCTAACCAGTTAGGGCACCTCCAGAGTAATTTCCTATTTTAAGAATAGCTCTTACTCCTACTCCTGAAAGTAAGACCAAAATAGCATCATTCTGAGACATTTTAGCCACTTAGAAATGATTTCCCACTCTGAGATGCGTAGTACATCTCAAAAAGGCCCAAAGTTCAGGATTTACATCTGTTCATCTCCAAGTCTGTTTGGAACCTAAACAGGGAATCAGCCAGAAATCCCGAATCAAAGAAAAGCTAACACTGGATCTTACACACCAAACCTACACCAGCAGACAAGACAGATGTTTCAGGGTATAAAGTGTAGTGTAGGTCATCTGAGACACCCTGAGGTCAGGATTGGGAAAGTTGATCCCTAAAACTCTCTCTTTTTTTTTTTTTTAATTGTTAAAGTTTTATCAAGATTATCTTCAGTTTTTCAAGACTCAAACTGATGCCTTGGTGACTCATAAAGTGATTAGAGTGCTTATTAATCACACACACACACACACACACACACACACACACACACACACACACACACACACACACACACACAATGTGTTATCAGTTTTGGTATTTAATAAAGTCCTTCAGGAGATCCTCCTGGTTTCTTTTTTAGTTGATCTCAGATGAATATGAAGACGAAGCTGTGAAGACACAACACAACACCATGCGGTCTCCTTATTGTCCTCCTAATTACACTGGAGTTCCTAGTTTTTATCAGAGAGCCTCAGCAGATTAATAATGCAGATGATAAACGCAGGCTTCTTGAAACCCCTGAAACTTCCAGCGCAGCAAGCTAACATTGCTTCTGAGAGTTGTGAGCTCAAGCCTGTGATTTATCCGACATACATCCTGAACCTACAGATGCGTGTGGGCAGGGGCCACGGCTCCTCCAGCAGCTCTCAGACAAGCGGGATCCCTTTTCAGACCAACGCGGAACAAAGAGGTTCATGCTAGGAGCAAGATCATCCACTCCCACCTCCAGATTTGAAGCGAGCGTCCATTAACCTTCTCTCTCCATAAATTTCATTCAGCCCCAGCGCAACACCGTGTGGTTGATGTTATACTACAGCAAGGTCACAAAGCGTCCATGTTTTATCCACTTCACTTTTTAAAAACTTAAGGGATAAAACAACTGACAGCGTGCTGTTAAAAAATTATGATACATACTGAAGCTCCTGTTCCCAACCTGGTATTGATGGTGGTGTTGATTTTTTTTTCGTAAACTGCATAAGTATGAATTTTCTATTTATTAAAGAACAGTGTTATACTGTTTACCTTTTACCTTAGTTCCAGTTCTCACTTACTGTATATTATAGGAGATATAATGAGTTATTCCTTCATCTTAATTCCAGCACTACTTAGCTTCTTAGCCTTCAGCGTCAGAGTTCTCATTAGCAGGCGTAGGAAAGGGTTTAGTGCGTGGCTTTTTCTCCGCCCTGAACTTATAAAAATTCATTTTGTGTTTTGCCAAAGAAGTATACTGTATATATGAGATTAGAAGATAACACTATTAAAATATATTCCGCAATATGTATGTAACTAAGCAGATGTAGCTGTCCAAGGTATCAGAGATGTACGTATGACAGATGGTGGTTTTGATAACAGGGATACAGTCTAAGAAAAAGCACAAGTATGAGATCTTTACATTTATGTGCCACAAGCTCCACAATCAGGGTTGATAATAATCAGTGTGTATTTATGCAGCCTTCGCCTTCAGGGTGTATGAGCTCAACTACTGTAGCTAACTTAGCTAAACACTCTACGAGCAAATGAACTGGAGCCATCAGGCAAGTGTTAAACACACACGCACGCACACACGCACACACTCACACACACACACTATCTTGAACCCTTGATGCTTCTTCAGTTGTCCTTCTGAGACATAGAAACAACAACGAGTTCCTTTCACTTCCTTTAATCATCCAGTGAACCCTTAAAAAAGTGCAGACTACAATTTGTCATGGCGTTTGTGTCACACTGACATTACATTTATAAATATGGATTAAAATTCAACATGCAATTCATTTTAGACAAAAAAAGTCATAACGATCTCTGTGCATGCTTGAGTTAAATCACTTAAACTTAAGATTCATCAAACGAGCTGCATCTACCTCACTTTAAATAAACTGCACTTACGCCTGTCCTTGTCCATTATAACTGCACCACCTTCAAACCAAATATGATAATAATATTACTTTTACATTAATGTCAGATCCTATTAAACCGCTCATGTTTATACTGTTCTTGTCTCCTGAGTCGTCCATCGCAGGCTATTTATTAAACAAGAACATGAACACGTTCACCTCTAAGAAATGTTCAGAGCGTTCCTCGAGGAGCTTTTATCATCTGATTTCTTCTTTTTTTCTTTCCTGAAGATCATCATCAGAAGAAAAGTACTTTATCGAAGTCAATTCAGTTTGTCATTATTTCCAGTGACATCGTGATGTTGACTGATGAGGTCACTGTGAACGTACTGTACAATCCGCCTAGCAGAATTACATTACTGACTACATTTGTAACGAAGAACGATCAATTAGAAATTATTTAATATTTAAAAACGTATACACCAGTCCTTGTTGTCATTGTTGTAGATGTATTTTCTTCCATTCTTTCACCTTCACTAACTCTATGCTTTAAAATCCTCTTGACGTTGTAAAAGAATTATTTTAATCAATGAAGAAATCCAACTCGCTAAAGCACAAACAGTCCTTATGTTCTGGAAGGTTTAACACCACTGAAGGACCAAAGCTTTATACAGGTTATTACTGATGTAACTGAATATTAATATTATCTGCCTTTTTTAGATTAGAGGTGTGTATCAGGATCAAGATTCATCAAACTGAACAGAAAACGGTGTGAAAGTTTGTTGAGGCCACGCCCACTTCAGGTTGGAATCTCCATACAGAGAGAGGTGTTGAGTTCCATCTTTACAATCTATACAGTGAAAATATCACTGTATAAAAAAAATAATACTGCCTGGAATTGACGTCTCAGAGCCAGTCGGGGTCGCGCAAGGGAACGTGAAGGTTTTTGACCCGAGCGAGCAACAACGAGGATCTACTGTATACCATGTGACATCTTTTTATACCGAGCTTTTACTGTAGAGAAAAAGAAAATGTGGCCTCTTACTCAGGCTTCATTTAGAGACTAATTCAGTATTTATAGATTAGAATTATATTATACTGTTATATTAGAATCGCATTAAACAGTACAGTACGATATTGTATATTACAGTATATTTGCTCTATTGTCTCCAGACACTTTCATCTCTCTCTCTCTCTCTCTCTGCCCAGACAGCCCACTCAGGACCATCTTTATGTCCTCAGGGACTTTATAAACCGCTGATTAACTAATGGCCTTGAGCTCACATTTGTTCATTACATCAGCTCAGGAGTAACAGATTCAGAGCCCGAGGACCTTTAAACCTTTTTCATCAAACTGATGATAAAAGCAAAGACCAGAGGTGTTTATTATCCAAACTACAGAGTGGCCCTCCACGCTTGGTTTAGAAGGCAGTTATTACACTGACACACAGAATAAGTGCTAATATTTATATCAATATACGCTTGGATTCATACAGGGGATGTTATTATTATTTCTATATTTTCAGAATAAACCAATATTTTGACGCCTTTTATGAGGAGATGTAAAAGGAACATTACTGGAAGGAGTCTCCAGTGTCAGAAGAGTGACATTGGAGAAATTGTGGCATTTTTTTGTTTGTATTATTACCGTACACACCAGAGACATGATGTTTATACGTGACCCTGAGCATCATCATGATGGTTCCTGAGAGTTGATCAGCATCATAAGCGGTGTAACGTCTCAGTCTTCATCCACTCGTCTGATATTCGGAATTCATAACGGGAAAGAGAAAGCTCTCAGGCTCTTGATTCCCGTCGTGCACCGTGAGAAGACAGACGCTTGATTACCGCATGACAGATGGTCACATTTGTGCATGTGCGTGTGTGTTTTGTTTCTTGTACATGCAAAGGTAGACTTGTGGGTTGATTGTGCTAATTGCTAGGACCTGTTAGCTTTACGCTGTGTTGCTGGAGCCTGCTGTGTTCCAGGCTGAACGGCTAATTAATCACTTCAGTTGTGATTTCAGGTTCAGAGGTGCCAATATTACTGAGGGAAACCTGTATTTTGCGACTCTTCTTAGCTGCTATAGAAATAATAACATAAGATGAAACAGGTTCCAACTAAGAAATGAGCGAAGTGAAAATTTGATTTAACCCTTTGATTAGTGCTTGTGCATCTTTCAGAATTCATCAGGACATCCTACTGTGGTTTAAATATTATATCTAATCCAACACAGAAGCCTTTCAGATATAACCTTCAGGGAGTCTCAGTTTAGATCTTAGCCAGGCTCAAAGACACACCGCTGGCTGTGGATTAGTCTCTTTCTGCAAAGTAAGTCATCTTAAACTCACAGCGGGCTCCCACGCTGCTCGTCCTCACCAGTCCCTGATGATCACTCGCCTTGATCTCCTTTTTGACTCGTGTAGAACTTGCAAAGAAAAAAACTAGATTGATGTTTCTGTCTCTCAGTGGGGTGATGTTTCCAGTCGAGGCCTTCAGGAGGAACGTGGAGCGGTGCGGCGGTGGAGATCACAGCAGCCGACACACTCACCTCTCGCTTCTTGCTGCAGGATTGTGAAGAGTGTAGGAGGAAGAAGCTCAGTCGTATTCAATCTCAGTGACTCTCAGGTACTTTCTGAGCATCGGTCGTCTCAAAATAATGCTGAAAAGCAAAACGGATTATCTGCCCTGTTTTAACTTTCCACATCGCTGTTCTGGATTCTGATTGGTCAGAAGGTGTTGATTAATTTCCTTTAACAGCAGCTGGGTTGTAGAAAAAGTCTCCCTGATGCCTGTGTGAAATCTCACACTGCTATTTTTAAACATGTCATTTTTCTACCGCTGATTGTTTTTACCTTCCTGTTTTTGTAACGTAACCCCGAGGCAGGCGTTCGGGCAGCAGCGTCCTCATGATGCATGATGTCGTCTTCTCTCCAGTGGAATGAAGCTTGTCAGGAAGCGTCAGCGTGTCTCACCTCACACACATCGACACTGAAATCTAGCTGTGCTCCTTCGCCACAGCGGCAAGTCGGCTCACGTTCTGGCTTATGTCCTTATTTTTAAAGTCACAATGTATCACTTAAACTCCCTAAAGTGTCCGTCTTGTACAAGTCTCCATACGTTCCAAAGTAAAGCCACCTGTGATATGAGCTGAATTTAAAGACACCCATTTAATTTATACATCTTTTTTTATTTTTTTTTTATCTCAGAGATGGTTAATGCAGGGCTGCTTAATTAGACTCAGGGGAAGTTAACTGAGCTCTGCTGCTTCGGTCGAGAATGAGAGCACAGCAGATGCCTCAGGGGTGATGGACCTGTTTCTGTGTGTCATTCCAGGGGAGATAAATGCCTCCGTTGTCCTTACATGGTGTCCAGGGTCCCTGATGAACGAGCTGCACTGCTCCTGCTGTACACGAACATCCATTCCTCATAGCGGTATGAACCTGCTTCCAGGTAAATCCCGAGACAGACACGGTGAAATTCAGGCCAGGGTGACACGGACAAGAGTTCCGGTCCGCTCCCGATTTCTGCTTGGTGCATTAATATCCCTTAAATACAGTGTTAATTATAAACCAGGTAACTTTGGTCATTTGTTTACAGGGATAAACCGTCAGTTCATGTTTACTGTTTTTCTCTGAGTGCTATGGCTCACATTCTCAAGCGATTTAAATCCATATGCATGAACAAACATTTTCACAGGGAAAGTTCCTAGTATTGAGAGCTGGTTTAGAACCTTCCAGAAGTACAACCATCTCATTGGTCACCACCAATCAGACCTGTATGGTAGAGTGAGCAGAGAGTAGCCACCCCTCAGTAAAAGTCACCATCTGGAGTTTGCCAAAAGGCTCCAGAGATGAAGCAGGGACTGTTGTAGACAGTGAAGCAAACATGTCGCGGTTAGTTTAGCAGTTTTATTTAATGTTTCAATCTTCATATATACTGTATACTAATCAAATAAACTAGAGGCTAAAATATATATGTACACGTTTCTCAAATTTGTTCTGCTGGACAGAGTTCATGATAAAGTGAGACTCTTGTACATACTGTATGTCCGAATGTTATTGTCTATCTGCTGAGCCATTTGCAGGGCAACTGAATATACTGTACCGTATACCTCTACAAATGTATAGAGCGTATACACTGTTCAAACATACATACACTGTAAACCCTAACGCTCAAAGTAATTAAACACATTAAGTACTGTTAACTTAAATAATTGCAATTAGGTCAAATTAATAGACCTTTTTGAGTATTCAGAACTTTTTGGTATTTATGAGTTTGTAGAAATGACACTTTTCAATTTAGCTGAACAAATTTGATATTTTATGTACTCGTAAGTACTTAAGTAACAATAACTTAAGTAAAACTTCCACCAATATGAAATCTATAGAGCACTCGTGGCGCAGTGGTGTTTCGCCTGCCATGCGGAGGGCCTGGGTTCGATTGCTGGGCCGGATGGTCTGCAAGAATTTTTTTTATTTGTTCAACAAACTAAAAAATGTATAGTTCTGTTTACTTAAAATTAGAAACATCATTACTTAAAAAAAAAAAAAATTATGTAACGGATTACCTCAAATATTTTGAGTTTTGCCAACTTAATCAGGTTTACAGTCTATGTTACTTTAGGGATTTGTTTCAAAAGCTGTATATTGTGAAAGAAGGAAGATTAGGAAATTTTTGCTATTTTAAAAAATATATATTTTATTCATTTATTTTATTTAACTTATTTTATTATTTGGAAATGTCACAATTTGTACATTATAATTATTTCTGACTGCTTACATAATTTAAAAAAATAATAATAATCGGACATTATGATGAAACAGTTACTCAGTACTTGAGTGGTCTTTTGACCGAATGCTTTTTTTTTTACTTTCACTTGAGTAATATTTTGGATGACTACTGTTTACTTCTACTTGAGTAATATTATTTTGAAGTACAGCTTGACTACATTTTTTGGCTACTCTACTCACCTCTGAAAGGTTCTCCTCTCTCCACAGAATAACAATGGAATTCTTTTAGACTGACCATCGGGTTCTTGGACACCTTCCTGACTAACGCACTTCTCCCATGATCGCTCACTTTGCCCAGGCAACCCGCTCTAGGAAGAGTCCTGGTGGTTTCTAACTTCTTCAGAAATCTTTCTGTACCCTTTCCCAGATCTGTGCCTCGATACAATCCTCTCTCGGAGATCTACAGACAATTCCTTGGACTTCATGTCTTGGTTTGTCTTTGGTTAATAGACATTATATAGTGCCTTTCAACGGAATGTACCACTGGTGGACTCCAATTATGTTGTGGAAACATCTCAAGGATGATCAGTGGAAAGAGGAAGCACCTGAGCACAATTTTGGGAGTCATGGCAAAGGCTGTGAATACTTCTGTATATGTGAGATTGTACTGTACATGCATTATCAAGTCTGTAAAAATTTTCAGGGATAGAACGAGACAATTTAAAACTCACACTTAGAACCTTCGGCATGAATATTTACAGGGTACATCGAGTTGTCCGACAGCAGCACTGGTTCCTGAATGCATTAAACACGAGCAGGTTTTAGAGCTCATTTCATCCGTGACAGAATCCACTAAACGAACGACTCTTTTTATGGTTCAAGATCATAACTCTACAGTTTTAAACACAGCTTGAACCTGCAAAGCCTTCTGGTGCCGTTATCTTACTACGCTGTTAAGTATGTTGTAGTTACACAATATCTTTGACCGGTCTATTAATAGCCTCAGCACACACTGTAGTGTAAACCTTATCTCCCAAGACACGTCTCCATAAAGTCAATACTCAATGTCTGTCCATATGCTTCATCTCTGATTCCCCTTCCGACCCTGAGCCGGGGTTAACTCATCCTCCACACACCTTTGTATGTCCCGGTCAAGTAACCATTAGAACTAGTGGCGAAAATCTATAAAGCAGGCCACAGGTAAGGAATGGAAGGAGGAATGTGTTACAGGCATAAGCTCATAGTTAAGGTGAGTTTCCTCTAGGTTCTCCAAGTTCCTCCAACGTGTACTGTAGTTGCACTGGTGATTCCCAATTACGCCAAGGTATAATTTACCATGTTTTTGATGCCCTGTGATGAACTGGCATCCCATTTAAAGTGTACTCCTACATCACACCTAACATTCCTGGGAAAAGGCTCTTGGCTCACCACAAACAGGCTAAAGCTCTTACTTACGATGAAGGAATACATTTCTGAAGCTTTGAATATCATTTCATTTCTTTGGTAGGTACAGCACCTTCCATTTATACTTACATTCTTCAGAACATTTCTAATCTCAAACCACACTGTTGGGGGGTGTATGGTAACGGATAAACCTCTTTATTGGATGCTGAATTGACCATTTGTTAAGAAGCCTTTAAACCTTTGCTGTTAAATATTTAAAACTGTCTTACTGCTAATGACCGTCTTAACTCATACACGATCAGGATTATCAGCTTAAACAACACCATAGTGAGAAACTGAATCGTCACTTAGAGTCTTTGACCTCAGATGAAAATTTTACATCTGGACATTTTTATGTTTTTATAGTGTTGCATTTTAACACTGATGATCGTGTTTTGTATTTGGGAACTCCTCAGATGCCTTCCCTCCCACCAACTGCTTATTACCATCTTCCCTGTCGTCTGTTTTTATGAGGCAAAGGCTATGAGGGTTTTCATTAACAGTGAAAAGAGATTGATGAGAGACCATTAAATTGCACCATAACACTGAGCTTAGGCATTAAAAAAAAAAAAGGTTAGTCTGCTGTATGTTTCAGGCCACTGTCCAATTCAGCTCAGCTCCACATGCAAACGCAGAAAGATTAGACCTACTGTATATAAGATTCAGTTTCAGTCTTGCTACTGTTGTGAGATTGGTCTGATAGAAAAGCTGTGGAAATCTTCAGTATGATATCTCCACTGCACCGTCCTCATCATTTTCATCATCCTCACCATCCTCGTCTCTATAATCCTCAACATCCTCATCATCCTCACATCCTCATCATCCTCATCATCCTCACCTGCCTGACATCTTCATGATCCTCATCATTCTCACAATCTTTGAGAACCATGCTCATCCTGTGTGTTGCTCGTCTGCCGTTAGTTTGTTAATATGAAGTGCCTGATTTTCCAAGCTTATATGAAGTTGTAGTTAATGTGGCTGTAACTAGGGGCAGAACTGCAAGAGAACACTCTGCACTATTTAAAATGTCCAGATCGGCAGGCGGCTTCTCTGCAAAGTTCTGAACAGTCATTGTCGTGGTCACCTAGTTGCCGCCGCAGCACACTTTGTGCGTTCTTTAGGTAGCACCCGGTAAGGTATCAGTGTCAATACAAAGACAAAGTGTGTGTCTAGACGAAGGCAAAAGACCCAGCCAGAAACTACATAGACGGCTGTCGTCACAGAGAGAGAAAGAGCGCCAGACAGAGCGATTGGCGTGTGTGCCAAGTCAAAAGTTAGAAACATATATAAAATCACACAAAAAACCCCAGAAAGCGTCGACTTGTCCAGTAAGGGTGAGAGCATTATTTTTTAGAGCCCCATTCGGTCTCTAGGAGATGGTGGAACTCTTGGTTAGTTCTTTGTTTCCAGTTTTCTTTTATTTTTTTGTTTTTTTAGTTCCCCGATTAATGCTTATGAATCTATTCATTAATGGTTAATTAATTCCACGCTATCTCCAAATAAGAAGTTCAGGAGAGCATTTATTTATTTATTTTTGCTCTTATGCTTTTTGACTTTAATGCATCAATAGTTATTCAAGCACATTTATCACTTGATGAAACATTTCTCCTCTGACTGGTGTGGTCTCTTCCAGGATGACCCTTTGGTTTGATGAAGAAGACAATAAGGTAAATCATATGCATGGCCTTCACGCTCATCACATCTCAACTCTAAGGCCAGATTTTGGGGTGAGGTGTTAAACAGTGCCCTCTAAAACCATTTAATCTAAAAATCTACAAGGATTAAAGATATGTATCATTTCAAGGCGGTGAGTTTCAGAGGTGTGGAGAATCTGTGCTGAGGAGCATTTATGCATGTTTGGAGTTTGCAGTGACACAAAGCACAGTTAGTGGATGAGATAAAGGAATGTGCAAGTACAGTTATTATTATCATCTTCTTTTAATCTCTAATGAAACACTCAGCGCTGTGAAAGCTGTGGTCAAAATTCATACACACAAATTCCTGACATCCTCCACTCTGATCCAGCACAAGGTCTTTATTTTAACAGTCATGTGACTAATTCAGAGTGACATATCAAGGCCATGTTTGATACACTGCTGTGGAATGAAGAAGGAAGATGAAGGAAGGAGAAGGGAATAAGCCGTGTACATCATTACATAGTGACTGACATGTTTCCCGAGCATTTTGTCACACCAAACTGTTTGTGACAGCGCTTCCTAAAAAAACAAAAACAAAACAAAAAAAACCTTGGTGTTTGATTAAAAGTGACAAAAGCTAATATTCAGGTTTTCCTTTTTGATTGAAAAACGAAGATATACAGATTGAGTTTCAATGAGGCTTGAAATGGAGCCGGTCAAGCCGTGCATACCTTATTTCACACAAGATGAATCGGCGCACTTACAGGTCCTGCGTACGGCTCAGGATTAGTATTCTCTTTAGGGTGCAATCAAATGACCTGTTTACACAAGCAGACATTCACAGACACAACAATGGCTCAGAGGACACGACTAAAGACATAATGAAAATGACAATTCAGTCACAGAATTCCACTAAATGAGGAAATCTATTTGTTTTGAGAAAAAAACAAGAGTCATTTTCCAAATGCAAAATTGGCATCTAATCACACAATGTGGGAAGACGAAAGCAAAAAAAAAAAAAAAAAAAACAGATGGTAGAAAGGAATTCTAATGAGTGTGAATTTGATCAGAATGTAAATAAGGGAAAACTGGGAAGTTTTTACTGTCAGATATAATGACTTTTGTAGGATCTGTCCATCTCCAGTCAGCACAGCATGTGAGATGTTCCTCAGGTTTGGAGAAGCTACAGGATCCCTGCTCTTGTTATTTTCAGTATGGACTGAATCCAACATGTTCGTCAGGGCTCCATTTTATTTTCTGTAGACGTGAGATGTAAATCTGTAGTGCTGCAGATGTGACATTTATCCTGCAGATGTTTGGATGCAAGAACAAAAAAGAGCAAAAAATCAGCAGAAGCATAAAACCTTTATATAATTATTACAAAAATTTTTTAACTTTGGCTTTGTGTTTGCCATGCTTTTGATTTTTATTTTTATTTTTCTGATTTCTACTGTACATGCACTAGAGGATTGTTTTCATTGACATATTTCTAACCAATAAATGAAAGAGTTGTAGGGGACAATTTTCAACACTGCGCAATCATGAGCCAACATGTTGTTTTTTAGTTAATTTAGCTCTTTTCAATGTGAAACCAAACCGAATCATCTTGCAAACAAAGCAAAATATCACGATTGTGCTTTTATTCAGACTCCACAGATAAACTAATCAACTACTGAGCAGCCCTTCCTGAATTTAACTGGAGTCTTGGAGCAAAAAACAATAAAATACACAGATAGACGGTTCTCCAGGAGCTTAGCATTGATATAAACACGTAGTGCTCCTCATTCTGTTCCAATACAACAATCTGTATAAAAATTTTAAAAAAAGAAAAAAGAAAAAAAAACCTAACATTTAAACAAGTTAATGAAAAATATATAAATAAAAACAAACAAATAAATCTTAAAAAAAAAAAAAAAAAGACCTCAATTGCCCATTTGGACAAGGTCTGTTTTTCACAGGGCGGAGAAAAAATTCCCAAAGAGCCTCATTTAGCCGTGCATGCAGTCAGATGGAGGGTAATTAGGAGGGAACCTTTAAAAGTCCTTTGCAGTGATGTTTGTCCCCTGTGGAGTTTGTTGTTAAGACCTCCATCAGCAAGGAAGAGAAATAATCCTCGCTCCAGCGCTGAAGCTGTTTTTAAATTGGCCAGTTTGTAGACGTCCCTCAGGGGTGAAGATGAAAATGAGCTTGAAGGCACGAGTTAAGATGCTCTCTAGTTTTACATAATCTGGATTAAGAAGCACAAAGACACTTTAGATGTCACAAGAAACACCTCAAACCCTCGCTGATGCGCATGTCTCTACTTTAACTTCCTGTTCGTAATTCATCGGGACGTTTACACACATCGTCTGTTCCAGCATCCTGAGCTCTACTGACCTTCCTGCTGTTTATATTTAGCTTTAGCCTGTTAGCTGCTGTTGTCTGATGATGTCGTCTCCTGAGATCAGCACAGTCTGCTCGTACTGGTGTGTATGTGATTTTGATCGATTGATGTCCGTATTTTGCAGAGACGGCAAACATTTTAAACAAGTCAGCTGTTTTATTTTAAAAATAGAGAGAAATACTGTACACAGAAATGTGAAGTGTGTCAGGTGTCATGTCGAGGAAGAGCAACTGGCAACAATAAGCTAAAAAAAAATACAAAAAAGTAATAATTTAGGAAAATTATAGAGATTGATTCTAAATGTATTATTTAATATATATATAGTTTTATCTGCCTATGTGTCCTAACACACAGTGTTCACATGCTGCACATGTTAAACCCTTTCCATCCCCATCTAGACACAGTTTCCTCTACAGGGTTGGGAAAAGATGAGTAGGATGGGAGGAACTCCAGCACAGGTGTATGAAGTCTTCCCTGATTCGGTTCGTACACTCAAAGCTAACACTGTCCGAGACATTATTTTATTATACAGTACATTCCTCCTCATTTTATTATTCATTTATAGACATTTATGCATTCGATAGATTTGCTTGTTGTTCACTTCCGCCAGCACTGAAACAAGCGCCCGCAACCGAGTCAAGGTGAAATTCATGGCGCTTAGTTTAACGACTGCATAGCAGATGCTCCTGTGATCGACCGTCCTCACACTCTCCGTTAAAGATTACAATAGATTAATAACACAGTGAACGTTATGTCCCGGGAAGTTTTCTACAATGAAATACACTATTAAAACCCACACGGTACACTCGCACTCCTGCTTGGGTTTGTAATTACATCACACAGCTTCTGGTTTGTCAGAAATTCATTGCAAGAGAAAGCGCGTAGGGTTTTACAGAGCGTCGTCCTGGTTTCAGTGACATCCTCCGCCCGTCATTAGTGTCATAATTGTGACAGCCAGGTGCAAACAGCATGCAATACTGCTCATCGCTCCGAGTCCGGCGTTCCACACACAGATGTGTTCAGACATTAAAGCTGACTGAGAGGACGTCACTCATAACCATAATAACAATAATACGCTTGTGTTGTGTTTTAAACTCTCCACATATCTGTCTAAAGCGTGACACAAACACACGGGAGCCATTTCTAGCTGTAAGTGGTGTAAGGAGTCGCCAGGAGGCTCCTTAAGAAAGCAGATGAGCGGATTTATCCTCGAGTGTGGCCGACATGACAGTGAAACATTTCACATTCACGTTTTAATTGTGTATTATCCCAAGAATGGTTCATTAGAATGATGTCAAATATTTAACAATAGAAAAGTGGGTTTGAGTGAGAATGCAGGAGAGGCAGCGACGACGCTGGCCTGCTTTCCCTCTAAAGCCCCCGAGCCTCAGCACAAAACACACATGAATAAATCAAATCACTGAAAGGAGGACATGCCGGGAAGATTGATGTCAAGGCTCTGAGTCTGGAAGTCAAGATTCTTCTGTTTTGACTGTTCACAAATATCTGCATCATTTCCTCTTCTTTTATGATTTTTTAGGAGTGTTATATACACAATGTATAGTGCATGAGATGTTTCCTTGGGTTTTTAATTATTAAAATGCTGAGTTTCGATAATTCTCTGGCCTTCATAGAGATCGTAGAATCATAACCTGAAGATTTTCATAAAACACTATAAAGCTGCACAGCGAGACAAGAACAGTGCAGTGGGATGCTCTTAATCGGATGAAACAAAAATGAGCAAAGGATAAGCAATCAGAACTGGAAGAAATAACAAGCAATAGGAATAAATGGGCACAAGATTTCAGAGCTGAAATCGAATTAGAAAACGGGACGACTTCACAACGAGAGACTGATAAGCAGCGAATGAACCAGGAAGTCATGGGAATTTAACAACGTCACAAAGCAGATCTTAAGATATTTGAGAAAAGTTCTAAAAAATAAAAAAAAAGTACTAGTACTCCAACACACATACAGAAATACAGATATATTGGGTAATGTGTTTCAGTTCGTCTTTCCTCTCCCAGACTCCTTGTTCTGCTGGGTGACGAGGTTAGCATGGATTAGCTTCTGAAAATGTTTGCAAGAAGAGTTTCACAGAGTTCAAGTTCGATCCTGAGTGACTGAATGTGGTGTGAGGAAAGCAGCAATTCTGAGTTCTTTAGTGATGTGGAACTGTTCCAAGGCCTGCGTATTGTCTGTGCCGCCTCTATTGTTGGATTTAATTACTTCTGTGCTCCCACGCCAACAGGCCCTTTTTTGTTCCCTCCTCAGGTATTCTGCCCTGTTCTCACATTACTTCAGTGCCTGTGTGTGTGTGTGTGTGTGTGTGTGTGTGTGTGTGTGTGTGTGGTGAGACACCCAGAGTGTTGGATTTGTCTGAATAACAAGCCATTTTCCCCGTTTGAACAGATCTCCTGTGCCTCAGAGAGCAGAGAGCGAGCCTGTGCTTTGTAGCGGGATTGTCAGCGCATTGTTTCTCCGTCGTCACACATCATCAGAAGCTCCTCCAGCCGACATACAATTTTTACCTGAAACAATTGGTTAAAAATAGGCTCGGTGCTCGTTTTCCCAGCTGCCAGTTCCACTGAGATTTCTGTGTAACAATTATTAAAGGAAAAAGATTAACATACAATCCAATCTCCTGGAGAAAAATCAGATGCATGTGTTTAGAATGCAATGAGAAAGAATGACAGGTGGGGAACAATATATAAATGGGGCCAAAAAAAAAAAAAAGCCAAAATGATATGAATCATGTATCATGTTAGGGAAAATAAAATAATAATAAATAATAAAAAAATTGGATAAATAAATTAATTTATAAAAATAATACTGAAACTAAAAACAGACTTTCCATGCTGCATGTGGACTCAGACAATACAAGTCAGACTCCTCAGAAGTGAACCATGCTCAGGTGACCCCTGAAGGTTCCTTCGTGGTTCATTTTGTTGTGACGTTCATTTCCATATCGTCTGCTTAAAATTTTGCTCCACAGGTAGAGAACCTGAGCGTCACTGTAGTCACGCAGCTCCAGGTTTCTGTCACAGAACAAATAACTCAAATGGACGTCTGGTTGGGTCGTGTGGGATCGACGGCGAGTTCAACAGTGTTAGCTAGCGAGATGACAGACGAGCTAATAGAGCCACAGTGATGCGATGCTAGCAGTTATGCTACAGAGAGTAAGCTGTTAAGCAGCACTAATAATCGTGTTGCGTCTGTGACAGGAATAATATTTACTGTATAATACTATAGTATACAGAAAGTGTTTAATATACAGGACAAAATGTGTGCGCGTAATGTACATTATTTTGTCTTCACCAACCACTAACACGAGCTAATCAGTCAGTAACTCTATGGCATGAAGTCTGATAAGATTTTATCCAGCATTACAATTATTCACTGTTGAACTTTGATAAAGGATTCACATTGTGAACCTGAAACATCACATCACATTTCCAGAGTCTCCTTACGAGTCTCCTCACGTTACCAGTTCCACTACAAAATGAGACGTCTTTAACAAACTTCCAAAAATTTGATCCATATCCTTCTTTTAGAAGCCTTGAGCCTACCAGCTGGACAAAATAACTGCAGAAAAATAATTAAATGGAGGTTTGGAGAATGAGAAAAGCAAGAAAAGAAATGATTACTCCTGTTGCAGTTTCCCCAGCTGTCACAAACTTTTTTGATAAGTCACTGTAGACAACTACTGTAGCCGGAGAGATGCTGATGATGACAGTGATTATGATGTTGATGTAAACTGAAAATTTCGGTTCAAAATTTTCAACAATCTTCAACAATCAATTTTCAAAAAGAATGTTTCAAGTTGCTCCCAGTGACCCACTACGAAAACTCGATCAAAGGCAACCATGACTAACCAAAACTCTACAAACATATTATTAATATTACGTGTATATTGAATATTTACATTGCCACAAACAAATAAGGACAACACACTGGATGACTAGCTACTATTACGCAAACTAACACTGATATGTGAAACAATATTTTATCCATTTGTGCTTTAATATGCTTGTAATTCAAATAAAATTTGAGCTTTTGCATCTTTTTCCTAAACAAACTACCAAAATGGATTTATCTCAGTTTGATGTGAAACCCTCCACTTGAGTGCAACATATCACAGAACCTAGTGTAGTTAAAAAAAAGTAATAAAAAAATAATAATAATAGTAAAGTAAACCACTCTAAATGCTCCATGTGCTGAAGAGAAAAATAAAATCATGTGTGAAAATGTGAAATGAATAACAACAATTCAGTCATATTTTCAAATCACTAGAGGAACTAAAAATATCACATATAAATCTCTTGTGGAGAATGTGTTTGAGAACAAATGAAGAGTCAAAAAACAAATTTGAAAATTTCCCATGTGATTACTGGTGTGTATAATGAATGTGACCGTTTTGTAATGGATAACGCAGGGGTTCCTCCTATCAAAACTGGCGAACAGGTGATCATGTGACGTTTAGAGGAAGGCTGTTTGTTTATGTTCATTATCGCATTCATATAAAATAAAGGAACTAGCAGGTCCCTGGTGTAAATGCCTCGGTCCCTCCACATGATTTCTCTTAAACCTTTCATTTTCCCCTTCAAAGCTCTGTGGCTTCAATACGTATGAGGAAAGCGGACAGAGTTTTATTCTTTGCATCGACTTTTCCGGCTCCCTGTAGCCTCGTCCTGTCTAAATTATTAATTTTTGGTGAATGTGTTATTGTATTCGTTCGGAGGACTAGGCTTTCTCCTCACCTCCGTGGAAATTGAATCCCGTCACCGCTGGCAGTGAGGCAGACGCTCAGCTCCTAATGGATCGAGTGCATATTGAAGACTTCAAGCTTTCCTCGAGGTGAGGTGCAGCTTAGCGGAGGAATTAGACGAGAGAATTGAAAGTGGAGAAGAGAAATAATCGCCAGGATGAAAGCGCTTATCCAACGCTGGCTCTTTAGATGGACAGCAATACGGGAAATTCTAAAGTAATTGATTCAATACGGCAAAGGAAAAAAAAATCTGGCATGAAACTGGAATATAAAGCACATGATCTGAATATATTTATATATCATGCTGAAAAATATTGATCCGTCTGTTAGGGGTAATGTAGTCTTGAATGGTATTAAGTTTGATAAGTTTCAAAGTCAACACGATTAAACGGAAACACAGCTCATCATGTGACTGAGGAACACATCAGTTTACAACTTAACCTGACACTGGAGACACAATAAGCACACAATCCTCACTACAAAACTGGAGTCACTGTTTTATAGAAAGTGTGCATCAGTATAATACTAGATAGAAAATTAATCAATATCTTCTGACCATTGAGATGTAAGAATTCAGCAGCAGTGATATGGCGTTATATTATATTATATATCCCACAATCCTGATCGTAAAGGTTTGACATTTTGAGAGCAGACAAGTGTGTGCAGTCTGTCCCCTGCGCATTCAACCGGTTTTCTGCATCCTTTTACGGTGCACGCTCGCCTCGCATGCAACACATTTTCTGTGCATGCTTGACTCTGTCTGTACGCTCGCTCAACTTTGTCCAGCTTTACAAAACTTACAATCACACCATGTCTAATTAGCTGTTTCTTCTCCATCAGGTGAATAAAGGTTTATAAGTAAAGCGACCGAGTTGCCTAACTTGAATTTTAGTCAAAGTAGTCTAACGACGAGCTATATTGAAAATTAGATAAGTAAATAAAAACACACAATGGACAAACGAAACTGTTATATACTAATATTTAATTAAATAAGAGATAATACTATAATATTTGTTTATAATATTATAAATGTAGTAAAGTGATTGTTCTCCTATCCACTAAATGTCAGTTCTACGTTATGAGGTTCTACAACATTTCTTTGATACACTTTGATACGGAATTTACTAAGCCCTATCAGACCTGGTCAGAAAACATATGATGAACTTGTTCAACTACTGAAGGAACATTCCAATCCAACACCAAGTGAGATTGTCCAGCTGTTCAAGTTCAACTCCAGGTCCAGGGAGCCAGGAGAAACAGTGTTGGATTATGTGGCAAATTAAATTAGAAAATTAGCACAGGACTGCAATTATGGGGACAAACTTACAGAAATGCTGAGGAATAGGCTGGTGTGTGGAATTGGGGATGACCGGATACAGCGCCGGTTATTATCGGAACCTGAGCTGATATTTGACAAAGCACTTCAAGTGGTACAAGCAATGGAGGCAGCAACCAAAGACGTGCAGGCATTGCAAGCCCATTTCTCGGAAACCTCTCTATGTGCAAGAAGCCAACAGGTAAATAAGATGGTAGCAAAAATACAGGAGTGTGGCGATCAACACCGAACGTGCTACAGATGCAGGGGTTGGCAGCACATGGCCAATGAGTGTCGGAAACGTGCCATAAATGTGGTATGAAGGGGCATATTCAGAAAGTTTGCAGATCGCGAGTGACCAGAGAAACTTCACAGTCAAAGGGTGAGGAAAGGAAGAAGAAACAAACAAAAGGACAAGGCCAAAGGGCACATCATGTTAGTGACAGGGAGAAAAAAGATTCAGATGAGGAAGAGGAAGAGTTTGTCTTGTACCGCATCAAATACTGTGATTTCCAAAAGTAGCACCCCTCACCATTACACTGACAGTAAATGAGACAGAGATACAGGTTTGAGGTAGACACAGGGTGCGGGGTAACCATAATGAACGAACAAGACTTTAAAAAAACTGGGGACTATTCAAGGACAGCCATAGCTTCAGAAGTGCCTTATTAAGCTAAAAACGTACACTGGACAAAAGGTGGAGATATTGGGTTCAGATACAGTCGCTGTTAAATACAGGAAAATGGTTAAGGACTTACCTCTAGTAGTAGTATCAGGCACTGGACCAAATTTACTTAGACGAGGGTGGATAACAGAACTGGAATTAGAATGGAGCTTTAAATCATAAATGGTAAATCATATGGTGGGTGCAAATGGCCAACATTGGAAGATGTATTTAGACAATATGAGGAGGCGTTTAAAGAGGAACTGGGCAAACTGAAAGGTCCGCCAGCAAAGATCTATGTTGATAAGAATGGGCTGCTCCAATAGTGCCAGTGCTCAAACCAGATAACTCTGTGAGATTGCATGGGGATTACAAATTGACTGTAAATAGAACATGATCCCTAGAATAGAAGACTTGTTTGCCAACTTATCAGGGGGAGAGAAATTTAGTAAATTACTAGATCTAAGCCATACTTACGAAATTGTCTAGATGAAGAATCGAAAAAGTATGTGACAGTGAACACACACAAGGGCCTATTTACTTACAAGGTTTTGCCTTTTGGGGTCTCTTCAAGTCCTGCTATATTTCACCGCACAATAGGGGGAGTTCTGCAAGGTACTTCTCATGTGGCCATATACCTGGATGACATACAGTGTTAATAACGGATGACCATAATGAACGTCATTGGCAATGGTGTTGAACAGACTGCAGAGTGCTGGACTGCGACTAGCAAATGCACCTTCATGGGAGGTGAAGTAACATTCCTGCTTCACAAAGTGGGCTCTACAGTAAGCTCTACAGGTTTACATTCTATATCTGAGAACGTAAGAGCCATTGAAAATGCACCAACTCCTTCAAAAGTGACGGAGCTCAAGGCTTATTTGGGACTTATTATAATAAATTTCTGCCTAACCTAGCAACTGTTTTAGCTCCTCTACATAAATTGCTGTGTAAGGACACAAAGTGGAAGTGGGGCAAAGAGCAAGATGCTGCATTCAGACATTCCAAGAGACTTTTACAGTCTGCAGAGGTCTTAAGCCATTATGACCCCGAAAAGGAGATCATCCTGTCTTGTGATGCCTCACCATATGGTGTGGGAGCAGTGCTATCACACAAAAAGGCAAATGGAGAAAGAGACCAATAGGTTTCATGTCCCGCACTCTAAGTAAAGCAGACCGAAATTACTCACAACTGGAGAAAGAGGGCTTGGCAGTAATGTTTGGAATTCAGAGGTTCCACAAGTGCATTTATGGTCGGAGATTTACCATCATAACGGACCATAAACCGCTGTTGTCTTTGTTTAATGAATTGAAAATAGTGCCACAGATGGCCTCTCCGCGAATCCAGATGTGGCCGGTGACCCTGCGGGCATATGAATATGAGATAATATACAAACCAGGGAGTCACCATAAAAATGCAGATGCTCTTAGTAGGCTGCCGTTAATTGAGAGACTTATGACAGAGGAAACAGAGGAGCGAGTGCTCATGCTGGAGAACACAGACATAACGCTAGTGATGGCAAATCAGGTGCAGGCATGGACAAGCAAAGATTCAGTTCTGGCTAGAGTTAGAGAGATGGTACAGAAAGGGTGGCCACAAGAATTGGAAGGAGGCCATAAAATGTGAGGAAGCATGAACTGAGTGTACAGAATGGTTGTGTGTTATGGGGAGCACGAGTCATTGTACCCAGACCAGGTTAAAGAGATGTGCTTCAACAATTACATCAGTGTCAGGATCAGCATGTGGCGAATATAGTAAAAATGTGTAACACATGAGACTGGCCAGACAGGTCTTGGACAAGGGTACATGTGGATTATGCAGGGCCATTCATGGGAAAAATGTTTTTCATCCTCAATGATGCACGTTCCAAGTGAATAGAAGCATATCCTGTGAATTCTGCTACATCAACCACCACAATTGATTGTCTATGCATTAGCTTCAGTAACAATGAGTTACCAGAACTGGTAGTTTCAGATAATGGCACGTGTTTCAAAAGTGAGGAATTTGAGGAGTTTCTAAAAAAAAAAGTGAAACTTCATGTCACGTCTGCACCTTATCATGCCTCTAGCAATGGCTTAGCAGAAAGGGCTTTAAAGACTTTTAAGGAGATGTTGAGAAAATGTCCAGTGGGATCACTGAAGGCTAAAGTTGCCAAGGTCTTCTTCACCAACACATTCAAAGGATTTTGTGATGGAAATGTCTTGTGTTGTCAGGATTTAGATAAATTCCGAATTTATTTATTCTTTGGGTAAGAGTTAATCTGCAGGTTATTTCTGTGACTGGAATATAATGTGATGCAGTCCATGAGAGCCACAAGCTGAGGCTAGATTTACAGGAGCTAGCGAGCTAAATGCTCATAACCAGGTTTATATTTTCCCCACTTTGGCCGTTTATTTACATTCCAGAATTCCCAAAACAGTATTTTACACACTCTGTGGTAAATAGGTTTATTAATATATTTTATTTTTATCAAAACTAGATGTTCTGTAAAGTTTATTTATCTTTGTCTTCACTAAATTCTCCTGTTCCCTTTAAGCAGAGCTCCGCTGTGGAGGATTGGCTCAGACGGGTGACGGCTGGCCTTTTGGAGCTACTGGAGGAGCCTGAACAAGCTGTTGATGGTGCTGTAGTAGGGATGACGTCACAGTGCAACAGCTTTAGAATGATGTTTGGTCTGGTCGATATTCTGAACATAGAATTGCAAAACGTCTGATACTTTGGGGGAAACATAGACAGAAACTTTTCCATCTTTGATAGTTTTTAAAAATGAATATTTTAATATAAAAGAGCCAGATAGAGAGACAAGCAGCTGGTGTTATCCAGGTATTTTACTGACCTTTAAGCAAAATACTACACGTATTCACCTGTTTTATACAAATGGCTGTTTTAACTTTGATTAGTTTTGGAAGAATAAAGATTTTTAAGTAATGTTTGCATGTTTTAATAGTTGGGGAATCGTTTGGGGTATTTAAAAAAAAAACATTTACTTGAACCAACTACTTCAATGGGCAAAAAATGGAGACAATTTTGTTTTAAATAGTCAAAGAGTTGGGCTAATAATAATAATAATAATAATAATAATAATATTATTATTATTATTATTATTATTATTATTATTATTATTATTGGTCATAGAAACAAACAAAAACAACAGTTAGACACTTGATCATATGTATCTGTGCTAGCTTGTGCTTATGTGAATTATAATTCTTTTTTTCTCAGTATAAATACATGTTTTGGGTTTTAAGAACTTTGTCAAAAGAGCAAAGACAAACTTGCACGGATCGTGAATGGATTTGTCATGGTTCGCGATGGGACCCGCCATGGTATAGGCAGCTGTTTGACATGGTTCCTACTTTATATAATATATATAATAATATAATTTTAATTTCTTTAAATTTTCTTTTGATTCTGTAAAGCGGCTTTGAGATAATGACCATTTTTTAAAAGCACTATACAAATCAAATTTAATGGAATTGCGTTATGTGGATGATAGTGCCAGCTGATAGATACGAAACAGCCGATCAGAAGTAGTGTGTGGAAGTCTGTGATTGGCTAGTTTTGTGGCAGTTTTGTAATACTGGACAAAGTTGAGTGAGCGTACAGGGCAGGCAGAGTCGAGCGCGGACCGAAAAGGTGTTGCACACGTATGCAGGCAAGGTTGAGCACGCACAGAAAAAGGATGTTGAGCGCAGAGGAAACATTGCACACGCAGAACCGAGCTGTTGAGAGTGCAGAAGAGACACTGCACATGCATAAAGTGCTTTATCTGCTCTCAAAATGTCAAAACCGTGCGCTCAGGATTGTGGCATGAATATAACGCCATACAGTGATCTGAGAGTGATTATAACTGACACTTTCTGACTTTCTACATAATGCATTCTCCATCATAAAGTTTTTAAATATACAAACTCTGCAGCTCATCTGTATATCAGGAACACACTGATAAAGCCCGCGTGTATTCTCAAGGGCTCCAACCCAACAGAATAAACACTCAAGAGCATTTTAGACCCTGAATAAGTGTGTATTGAGCACCGCAGGATGGCTTCTAATGAGAGCAGCCATGATCTGAGAGGACCAACAGGGGCTTAACATGGCTGAGGTAAAGTGTTTCAGTGTGTGTTTCAGAAAAGGAACAGGTCCAGCAACAGAAAAGAGATAAAACACAGCAGGGACAAGGATGGAAAGGTAAAAAGATGTTGCACTGGAGAGAGAGAGAGAGAGAGAGAGAGAGAGAGAGAGAGAGAGAGAAGTTAACTATGTCATCTAGCTGTAGGTTTGCCTAGTAAAGATGTCCTGGAGATAAACGAGAGGCATTTGTAGTGTGTAGTTTTAGCAATCTGCTGTCACTTACAGCATCACTGAGAAAGCTTTAATGAGAGAAATTGTAAATTGTTCTAAAATCTCAGTTCTTACACTGAAGATCTTTTTATTTATTCATATAATCTAGTCAGTGGTGTTCACAAACCATTTAAACAGATACCAGCGATATGAACCCTTTTGCATCTTCACAGAAAGTAATCACAACGTACTGTATGTATTGAGGATTTTAGAACTGCAATGGGAACCACAGGGGAACCTGAACCTTCCCAGAACCTCCTGTGGTGCTGG
Organism: Clarias macrocephalus; assembly: GCA_011419295.1. NCBI lineage: Eukaryota > Metazoa > Chordata > Actinopteri > Siluriformes > Clariidae > Clarias > Clarias macrocephalus. The sequence goes on from JAAGKR010003482.1 coordinate 26,539, forward strand.
AGTGCTTGAGTTTGTGGTTGTTGCTGAAGGTTGTTATAGTCAGGGACGGCTAGCATAAAAGTGTTAGCATGGCTAAGCCCTGTATATGAATAAATCCAGCAGTATATTGTTTCAGTTTGGGTCTAGAATGGATTTATTTTCAGGTAACAAATCTGTTCAGGTGGACTTTTGCGAGACCTTTCAGCTCTGTACCTGATCTACAGTTACAAACACACAGACAGGAGACAAAACTTAAGCGTTAACCGTGTTCAAATGTCATTTATGCTGTAATATAGAAAGGCTTTTAGCAGCTCAGGCTATTAAAACCATTAGAGCACAGACTGCCTGCTACAGAATACCAAGGATAC
>JAAGKR010003482.1:32857-57354 GCA_011419295.1 Clarias macrocephalus
TCTCCGTGCCAGAGGGTAGAGCCAATACACAGACGCCGCTGCCAGGATCTCCATTACTGCTCTCACCAGGAACACAATACCTGAAAAGGAACCTCATCATAAAGCTAAATACCTGCTGCTATATTCTTCCACAGTTTGAAATAGCTTTTGTTTTCACCAAGGTGTCAGATTGAATTGCGTTGTCTTGTTCTGTTTATAAGACGCCGCATTAGCCCAGTTCAGTAATGTCTACAGTTATTTTAAACATCACCGACGGCTCACGGTCTTTACCAGGAGGCTCTGAGTAATTTCCTCCACTGTACAGTACAGTAAGCTGCTTCATGATTTTTTAGAGCTTTTTATTGGCTTTCTCCTTTTTTCTTGTTTAAAAAGGCACTTACTTGATTAAAAACTTTTGAAAATCTTCGAAAAAAAGTTGAAGAACAATTCACCACCTCTGCTATTAATCTCATTAATTGAACCTGCAGATGATTAGGAGGATTTGAGTGAGCAGAAGACATCACTGGGCAAATTATTAGACAATGATGGAAATAAAAATAAATAAAAAAAATCCTATGATTATAGAGATGATTTACACACACTGAAAAGATTCCGTAAATATTATAAAGACGGTGATAGAGATTCTGTACATCAGTGTATCTGTACATCAGTATGTATCTATATGTTCACACACACACATACTGCTTGTTCCAAGAAAAGACAGATAAGAGGATTTAAGCTCATAACAGCCTCTCATCATTGGGTAAGCTGATTTATCTTAATTTCTTGCCTGTATGTCACACACCACTTCACAGCTCTCTTCAAACGCCTGAAGCTGGCACGCCTTCAATTTCCTCAGACAGACGTCTAGTCTCACTTCAGTCAAAGCATCTTAGAATGTTACTGCCACCTAGCGTGTGTGACACTGGGGAAAAGAACTGCTACGGTTCATAAAAGAACAGAGGGCTCACTGGAGTATAAAAGGAAGTCGAAGAGCGAGAAATGAACATGTCAGATTTTTAAAACAGATAAGAGAGATTTCTCAGCCCCTAGTATGATACTTATAGAACTGAAAAGAAATATTTTAGGTTAGTCATTAAATAATGCAGATTGTACCAGGTCCTAATGAAAGTGCTTTAAACCTGCCTCGGGTTCTTTACTTATCATTAAATCCATGAAATCCACCAAAGCTAGATTTGGAGCCGTGGTGCCTCCGGGGTTACGGCTCTGGGTTAGAGGAGAGGAGATCAAGCTCTGAGCAAGGTCTTAGCTTGATTATACAAAGATAAGAATTCCACTCTGTAATATATAGAGATATAGATAAAATAGAGAAATGTCAGCATGAAGTGTAAATTCTGGCTCTGACACCTCATTAACCTCAGCCACAAAACTTCAGCTCATGACGGATCTCAACAAGTAGAACTCGATACCAACAGCGCTGACAGGGACGTTCGTGTCTCCAACAAGCCTTTCAGACATTTGTCCTTGCTGTAACCTTGACCTTGTTTGGATTAGTTCCAAAATCACATCATTGATTAAAATACTAATTCCATATAAATCCTACAAATAGCCGAGAACTTGTTGTTGAGAAATCACAGTAGTGAGAAACTAATAATGGACGGATGGACAGTCAGATTGATGGACTGACAGGCAAACAGATGGGTGCACAGGACTGTTTTCCGTTTAGTCTCTCTCCATTCGTTATCATTTCATTTTTTTCTAGTTCTATTTTCCAAAACACACTAACTAGTAGCCTGATACTAGCTCAACCCTGACCAGGCAGTTACTAAGGATGAATACCATTCAACCAAAGGCCAATTTTTCACAGACAGATCAGACAAATGGGCTTTTTTTTCGTTTAGCAGAAATGCTCAGTGCTATGTTTGGATACCAAAAATCCACTTTACACTTAATCCTGATTACCGCTGTGAAGCTCGGTGCTGGGTGCATCATGGCACGGGGCTGCCTTGCTCATACATGGCTTTCATCTTTACACTATCTGACATGTACATGTTATCAGAAGCAGGGTGGTGAAACAGATCAGTAACACCAAAACTATTCTAATAACAAAAGAGCTTACAAATTTGAATTTTTTTTCTTAAAATGGCCAAGACCTTAAAGACCCCAGAAGTTAAAGCCTGATTTTTCAACTAATTCAACTATTTGAAGTTTTATTTTATGAATGATTTAATACAGAAATGTGGTGGATATAAATAATATCAAGGGTTCACATACCTGAACATATTGCATCACCTGTCATGTATTATAGTAGAATACTGATGTATTATACATTTTAAAACTGATATTAGATATTAGATAACTTATACTGACAACCTGAAGATGGCTCATGAGTCCAAGCATATGGACGAGTATTAATAATTAATAATTAATAATTAGGAGCCCAAAGTAAACAAGCCATGGCTGGAGGATAATAATTTGAACAATCCATCCCAGCTGGCACACAGTGCATGCAGGAATAAAGAATAAAAATTTCTCACCCAACAAGGTGATTATTAAAGGTCAGCCCTGGGAAACATTCCTTACCTAGCCATCAAGGTAATGTTTTATCATGCCAGAATAGTGACACACACCAGTACTGTAGGAAAATATCATCTAAAAGATAATATGCATATAATATAATTTATTATTCCTGGTGTGATGCATCTATGTGCATGCTGTCATTCTGTCATGTGAAGAAACAAGTCACTCTGAAGGCTCTTTCCTCTGCACTGATCAGTGTGGGTTAAGTTTTCCTGCTGCTTAAAAATGTAATTACTTATGAGAGGCATTTATTAATCTCATTTTACTGCATGCAAATGTATGCTGATTATAGTTCATGCAGAAAAAAAGCATGCATCAAAAACAGCCAATGTAACACGGATATTGAGCATAAAGTTCATCATGATCTGCATGACAAACTGAATCCTACAGTTATTGTAGATGGAAAATAGCTCTTTGTAACTTATCAATCGAGTTTGTCCTTCTCCACTGTGATGTTCAACTTTCTTGCAAGTAACATCGGGGACAAAAAAGGACAATAATTCAGTGAATATTTTGAAAATTTATTGTATAGAAACTATTCAAGGGTTGTAAAGCACACTATAGGACACATCAGATACATGCAGGTTCTAACATCAAACCTCTTATTTTCGTGTAAAATTGTGTAAAGTTTAAATGTTTTGACTCTGTACATCATCGTATTTGCTATTAGCAACTTCCTTAAATATATTTGACATTGTGGAACATAAAGGTAAGTAGAAATGCGCAGAAGTGAGACAGGGGTTGATTTCTTTCTAGCCCAGACTGTAGACTACACTTGGAGAAACTCCACCTTAGGGGGTAGGAAAGTGCTACGAAAGCGCTATCTGCCCACTATGATTAGATAGTTTTTTATAGATGTTCCCTGACATTCTAGTGCTCTATTACAAGAACCTAATCAAATGAAAGACTATTAGCTTCACTGTTCCATTCAAGCATGTTCTTAAGAAATATTCAACCTACCTACACTTTCGTGACATTAATGCAGTTCTAACGGGTCACTTGAAAACCATCGCATTCTACTCTTCCTCATCCTTTCCTCTTGCTTTGGCTTTAGTCCTCGCTGTCTCTCTGTGTTGAAACTGACTGGATAGTTGAGAAAAAAAAAAAAATTCTTCCTGGAGTATAATGAGGCCCATATTCATACAGTACTTTGCTCTAAAAAGAAAGAATGTTCCTGCGTTTCGGCTTCACTTTATCTCAATTTATTATACAGCGCTCTCAACCCACTTTCCCGTCAATCAATGAAACCTCTCACAAGCCTCGTCATATTATTCTCAGTGAGTGCAGTTAAATTAGGAAGGTATTGTCCTCTAGAATCACAAACTAATCTCTGTAAACACAGCGGTGATAAATTTGGTTCTTGCACATGAGGTGATGTTATAAACCGTGCCAGGTTTAAATATTCATGTAAACAAAAAATATGCATGAGATTATAATATAAATACAATATTTATAAATTATTTTCTACTTTGTCTCTTTCTTTTCTTCTCTCTAATCCAGTTTAAAATTTGGGTTTGAGGCCCTTTAGGTGTTTCTCATACTGGTAATAATTACTGCTGATAACCCTGTGCTTATGAAACATGTAGAGGAGGAGAGAGGTGAGGGTCTCTACTTGATTGACAGCTATACAGTACAACTTTTGATTCTCTCCTTGAACTCATAAATCTGATTGGCCAGAGAGTGATAGTTATTTTACAATAACATCAACCTGCAGCAACAGAAGTTCTTTAACTTACAGTAGGTCTGCGTGTGTTCCTCAGACTTGACTTGTGTTCTCCGTTTCATCAATAACCCAGAATAGGAATAAAACATAAAAGCCAATAGAAACATTTGGAGACAGTGGAGGAAAAGCTGAAAGAAGCGGCCGCGCCCTCTGCTCTTCATGCCTTAGCCTAGTGAAGGAACTTGACCAGATTTCCTCCGACACTGCAAGGCTGGCGCGGTTACGTACCTAACTGTTCGTTAAATGTTGATTAGAAATGTCCTTTGAAGATAAAAGAGTAATCCAAATACAAACAAAAAACACAGGTAATTAATTTACACTTTAATGGAAGTGACTTTTCATTAGGGTTAATCAAAGTTTCCTGCTACTTACTGAACAAAAATGTAAAAATCAGTTTATAAAGTTCCTGTGATTAAAGAGAGTGCTTAGTGAAAGTAACAAACACACTGATTATGCTTGTATTTTAAATAAATTATGTCAAGCAAAAACAAAACAAAGAAGATTTTTTTTTTCCTGAAGATTTTTTCTCACACTTTCCCCAGAAAATCGAGTAGCAAATTCTAAGTAGCAGCAACTTGAACTAAGAGGATCTGAAAAGCAAATAATAAAATACATTTATTCTGCATGAAAATATTACAAATATTAAAACGAAGAAGAAGAATTAAAAAATGACTCCCATCATCACCAATATGACAAATACTATTTAGTAATAACCCACCTGGACAATAAGGGCACTTGTGTTCAAATACTGTTCATAGACTTTAGTTCAGTCTTCATCAGCAACCGATTGGGTACTAAACACTAATCAATATTATCACCTGTGTAATACATTTAGGATTATAATTGCAATATATTGTCCTTTACTGTGTCCATTGGTCTCATGTCTTGCACTGAGTGTAAGTACAGGCAGTGCAGTACTGCCTGTACTGATGCATTTCTTTAAAAAATAAATAAATAAATCAGGAATTAGCATAATTTGAAATCACTTAAACATTTAAAGCTTCATTATATTAAAATAATAATAATAATAATAAAAAAAAACACTAGAAATCACAGCTATATTTAACAGTGAGTATGTAAGTAAGAACATTTCCACACACACACACACACACACACACACACACACACACACACACACACACACACACACACACACACACACACAACATGTGACAAGAACTCAAAGGATTGGGACTAAACAGCTGTGTGTCAACAAGGAAACTAGCCGCTAGTGAGACACATCAGAAAAAGGCATCAGTTTTCTAGGGAGCATAAAGATTTGACTTTGGAGCAAAGGGAAAGAGTCTTGTGGTCTGATGAGTCCAGTTTTTAAGAGTGAAAGAAGTATAATATAGAGGAAACAGGGAAGGTTTGATTAATCACCTCCTGTGACTTGTGCCTCAGTATAAGACACAGCGCATCCGCAGAGATGAGAAACCCTGAACCCTCATTCAGTGGAAGCTTCTCCTCTGCATTGGAATATTAATTACTTCCTCATGTAGCTTGTGGTTTCAAGACATTTAAAATTTTCGGTATAATTATTAAAGAGCTGAGAGCCTCTGGTGATAAATCTCAGCCATGACCCTCATTAAGAGGACGGAATGAAACAACTCCACCAAGCTGTGGAGGGCAGAGTGCGATTTATCCAGGACGCTGGAGCTCACGTGTTCTTCTCATTGGATTTACACAGCAGTTTAGTTGAAATGTGAACTTAGAAATACATGTTCTTTGGGGAAGAGATAGGAAATAAGGATTAAGAGGAAGAAATTTAATTGCTCAGTTCAGCTCAGTGATGAGCTTTAAAAGCAAAACTTGGAAATTAGTAAGTGAATGTGCTCACAAAAACTGTTGCTTTGGTAAAACTTATGTTTGTTTAACTAAAGCATAAAAGGAAAAAAATCTAATTATAATATTTATAATATTTAAGTGAAATATTGCAGTGAGGATAAAGGAACGATGCTTTTTATATATGATGCTAAAGGAAGTCTCGTTGTTAACTTTACTTGGAAAAAAAAAACAGTACAATAGGACTTATGAGGAGATTTATTAACAGTAATAGCCAAATTAAATAAACTACAAAACTTTTAAACAGACTTGCATCTTAGTGCTATGGGTTTATTCATTTTGAATTTCCAGAAGATGCTACTACTAAAATAACAAAATAAAAACAAGACAAAAAAACAGGACAATTAATTATATGGTGGAAATTTACATAAGACTATGTTCATTCAGCCTTTAGTACGGTGGCCCAGAAGGGCAAATCATCTTTCCCGTATATGTCTATTTCCCTTTTTCCTGTGTAAGTGTATGATTTTTCCCGTTTGTGCGCAACTACTTTTTCCCGTGTGAGAACTCTCTTTCTCCTGGATTTTGCAAGCTAAAAGCTAAAGTTAATGCGTAAAGGACTATGGCAGGGGTGTCAAACTCCGTTCCTGAAGGGCCGCAGACCCGCAGGGTTTTGTTCCAAGGTCTGCGGCCCTTCAGGGATGGAGTTTGACACCCCTGGACTATGGGACTGAAGTCAAAATGCAGCTGTTTGCCGAGTGTAAATGGCAGTGATTAAAAGGAATAACGTCTCGTTTAGTCCATGTAATCCATCAGCTCCATGGCGTCTCTGTAATATACATCCACATATGGGGTTATAAGCAAATGAATATTACAATGATAACCGCTAGTGCTTAGCATAGAGAAACTAGCTTGTTCATTAATGTACTGTATATTAATATAATAGTATATTTGTACAAATATACATGATTTAAACAATTAGCTCTATTCTTGTAAAACGCCTTCCAAATATGGATCTATAAGCAAGTTAATATCATTATGCTAAGCGCTAGCTTACTAAAAGAGCTGAGATAGCAGATTATTACAGTAAGTGTTGCCTAGTGCTAATTATCCCTGAGCTAATTCTTAGCTGCTCCTGTTATGGGTAATGTTACAGATGGTTAATGAATTGTTGTATGCAATTTATTGGAGCTCAACATTGTTATTGTAGTGACATATAATGTACACTGCTGTATAATGTAGTGGTTTTATCATAGCTAGAGATCTTCTCAATAGTTAGCAATGTGCTTACACAATGTATGTAACAGTCAAGAAAAGGGGCTTTTGTTCGGGTTCTATCTGTTCAATTATAAAGTCATTAAATATGTGTTTAAGCACACATTTTTAAGGAAAAAAAAGAATACAAGAATACACAAGGGAAAAAAACACATACGGGAAAAAGCATAGATTTACAAGGAAAAAAGCATACACATGGGAAAGGTGATTTGCTCTATGTTCAGTACATTTGAATACAGACCTATATAAAACATTGGTGTGTTTCTCTGTCATGGATCCATATGATGGAGTCAGTTGTTTAAATCATATTCCTAAAAAACACTGTAAATGTATAAATTTACATAAATCTATACATTTACATTTATAAAACATCCATGCAGGGATCTGATCTCCTTATAGAAAAGGTGACACACATAACATTGACAAAGGTTTATTATCTCATGTAAAAAAAAAAAAAAAAATTTACAGAAGGTCAAGTAATTAAAAAAAAAAAAGCCCCCCCAAAAAATAGTGGATGAAATGTAGGTCTTTATTTAAGTGGCCTGATCACCCTGGGTTTCATTTCTACTCCGCTGAATTACTGATCGACTGCTCGGCTCGTTAGAGAACATACTGTATCTGGGGCGAGTTGTAATCAAAGCCAACAAACAGCTGGCACATTTTGAGTGCTCCAGTGAGACAGAAAAGTGAGAGAGTGTAAAGAAAGGCCAGAGCGAGTTTTAGTAAGAAGAGGGAAAAGGGAGAAGGAGCGGTGGAGCAGATCCAGAGATTCTGACTTGATTAGGGGCTAAATAAATGTTCCTCAGGAAGCAATCAGAGTGAATAATCACCAGTGTTGTGCTGTTTGATAAATGACAAGAAAGCCAAAATTTGTGGGAGTGTCCAAACCTTTTCATGGTACTGTAATTCTCTTTTTTTTCATGGCAGTAAAGAGAATACGTACTGAATACTCACTCAACCACTCATTGTCTATATCGCTTTATCCCGTATACAGGAGTGCGGGGAGACTGGAGCCGATCCTGGGAGACTTAAGCATGAGACAGGGTACAGTTTGCATGGGCTGCCAAACAAACACACACTCATTCACACACTACAGGTAATTTGGAAATGCAGATTAGTCTGAATGAGGAAACCGGGGCACCCAGAGGAAACACTAAACACAGGGAGGACATGCAAACTCCATACACACAGACCAGAAGCAGGAATCGAACTCAGACCGTAGAGGTGCCGGGGGACGGTGCCAAGCACTAAGCCACCCATACTGCTGCCCATACTGACGTTATGCTAAAATAATCAAAAGCAATTACAAAAATAAAAGCCTTAAAGTCTTTCTTCCTTTCAGCTGACAGTGCTGCCATCATCAAAGCATTCAGCTTTACAGTCATGTTTGCAAATATGCCTCAGTGTAATGAGTTCAAATTGACTATTTAACTCGAGCCAGTCGATAGATCTCTTTCACGCTGACCGATGGACTGAATAACGGCCGTGGGATTAATTGCTGTTTACATCAGCAGAAAGACTCCAGCATTCCTTAACACAAGTCTGGCTCCTTGTCACCTCACTGCCGTTCTTACAGAATTTGTGATGCGTCTGTCCCTGGGGTCGTCCATCAGTCTGCAGAGATGAGACAAACAGAGGAAAGGAATGTGACTCATTTTCTAAAGTACCTTCAGCTTGTCTCTGATCTGGAGACGCCTTTCTGACAGGAGGATATGGCAGAGAGAGATTAATCACGTTCATGCTGAGTTAAGTTGCCACAACTATCAGTAATTATGCCTCTTTTCCAGACAAATGAAGTGTAAGCAGTCATAAGAACCCACTTAATGAGACCGGATTGCTTCAGTCAGACTGGTGAGATGGTAAGCGCAGTGAGAATCTGTACAGTTAATGATAGCAGAGGGTTCAGGAAGCTGTGCTAATTGAGTTTGTGGGCATTTAATTGTCTCCTCAGTTAATCCTAACACATTTCAATTCGTCCTTTAGGGTTTTATGTCAAGGCTAATCGCGGTCTGGTTTTGAATACATCAAAAAGTCCACAGCATAGGTATTAATACTTAACATATAGCCAAGAGGATTTCAACAATGAAATCTGCCAAAGTGTTTTATTCATTTATAGTTTCATTTTGGGTTTGAAGATGGTTGAATAAATTTTATTATTTCACTAAGTCTATTTTAATCACAGTTCTCACCACATATATCATATATCCAGCAGAAAGTGCAGCGCTTTACATCAGTGAGACACGTGTGAAAAAATGTGAAATAGATTCTCCTGAAGTCTACCTGATGATTTGGCAATCAGGTCAGCTGTATTTGACATGCCAATAAAGCAGAGTTGAATAAAAAATGAAAGCACAAGAGCAGTAAAGAGGAGTAAAATTTAAAGGACACTTTAAGTTTCAGTTGTGTCTATTACATTTCATGCCTACATATTTATGGTTGGAATACATATGACATGTATATTGTGTATGTTGTGTTCAGTGCTCCTGCACCTTCCTAAATTTCCGTTATTGCCTTTGCTGCTTGCAAAGACTTTCCAGCCATAGCATTAAAACCATCTGTCCAATATTGTGTATGTTGCATCAAAAAAGCTCTGACCTTCTGAAGCATGGACTCCGCAGGACCTCTTAAGGTCTATGTTGTACATTAACCCAAGTCCAGCATATCTCACATCAGCAAGCTGTGAAGCAATGTGTCTTTTGATACCATTCTTGCAGTTCTTCTGTTGGATTGGACAAGACCAGAAATGCCCCCTTCTCAAAGTCAATGATATTCTTATGCTTGCCTGTTTTCAACATATCAACTACCAAGAGGTTCAAAAAACCTGTAGAACCAACTTATCGTCTAATAAACAACACCACAGCATTAGATATTTTGTTATAGGCGTACTCTGGTTGAGGCTTGAGTCCTGCATCTTACTCTGTGATGTTATTGATTAAATGGAACCCATTAAGCTCATCATGATTCAGATGAGAAAATGAGGATGGGATAATGTATACAATATCTCATTATTATCTTGGAGCTACTATAGTAGCTCCAAGACAGAAGTGTGGCAGAGACACACAGGAGACACAGCTAAAGTAGGATCTAATCAGACTGCAGACTTTGCTTGTCAAGTGGCTTTGGTTGCAGTTGTGCTTGCAGTCCTCAGTAAAAAAGTGACAGACTGGGATGAATCATAACACCATCAAAACATTAACTTCATTACCACAATGACGACTTAGCTCGCAGCTTTGAATGAAACTTTTTAAGATCCTGTGTGGGATTAAATATCAGGCTAATGGCTATGCCCAGAGAGAATGTGATGATTTGTGCCTGCTGCCAACTGCCTGGCTACAAATAAATAAATAAATAAGTGGATGAAGTATAAAAACTAACATTTGCTCTTCATCTATAATTAATCATTTTAAAGGACCTAGAATCCCTGATATCTTCACTTCTGTCTAAGTAAGTGACGAGATTTCCCACAGTAGAAACAGGTACCCTTCACTCTGCGGCACCATCGCTTCTCAGGACAGATGCATGTCCTGTCCAGTTGCATGGGTGCATTCTGGGGATTGGTTCACAGGTAGGAGGGTCGATGGAGGATTCCGGGTGGTGACGTTCTGGTCGATCCTCAAAGACGGAAACGTGAATCCACTCGGCCAGCCAGGTCTATGAGGTCTTGGAGTGACGAAGGGAGTTCTTGGGGGACTGATGCATCCTTGAGTGCCTCTGTTAGTCCTCGCTGACTGGATTATTCTGTCATGGAACAGAGCAGAACGAGGTGAATTCAAGCGCAGATGAATGATCACAAGCCTGGTGGGAATGCAGAAGCAAGAGTTACCGGAGAATCATTTGGTGTAGCATCTTAGCCAAATCGCAAAACAAGGGCCGTAGTCAAAAGAGGAAGTGTTAAATCAGTAACCGGGAAATAAAGCAGCGATGCGACTATCCAAAAAACTTAAAACAAAAGCCATGGTTAAAAACAAGGTAGGGCGAAGTCAAAAGTGGGGAAATCAAGTAGCGTAGCGACAATCCAAATCGAAAGATGAGAGATGAGAAAACGAAGAAACAAATAAGAGTGGTGAAAAAAACTGTTAATGAACACCCACCTTATTCAGAAATGGTGATGAGGTTCCAGCTGGGATTTCAATGATGCTATTGACTTTGCAAGGTCCGCTTGGTCCATTGAGCCCCATGTGAGTAAAGGGCATGTCAGATTGTTTGGTTCCTTGCCAAATGCCTTTTCTCAGTCCATAGTCGCCACAGAGCTGATGGTTGGCACTCACTTGAATGTCACCATGGAAGGCACATGAATGTGGACTGGATGATGATTTGCCCTAATTGCCTTTGCCCTTTCAAATGGGGACTGTAATACTGGTTGTCCACGCTGGTAAGACTTCACCCTCTTCATTGATACAATTTGAAGATGTCAGCAAAGATGACAGTGCCTTGTCTTGTCTTGATTGGCGTCATGTATTGAATGTCATCTTATTCTTCTGGACAACTTTTTGCTAATTAATTTGGTAATAAAGCACTTTTGTCCTCCAAGCATGTTGCTTGCTGGCTTGTGTATTTGGCTGATTGGGTCATCCCACGCATATGACACAAGGTGCTGGAGATCCACTTCAACTGGCCCAAGGGCACTTGAATGTTAAGCTTGCATCCTGCCACCATTTGCCTTTCACTGCTACTGCTACCTGTAGCTGCATATCCAAGATGAGCATGTGGACTCCATTTTAACTTAAAGGCATCAACTGATATTGAACGGCCAGCTGCCTAACACACAGTACGACTGCAGATCAGTCCCTGCTATCTGTTATCACCCAAATGGGGATGGGTTCCCTGTTGAGTCTGGTTCCTCTCAAGGGAGTCATCTCAGGGAGTTTTTCCTGGCCACCGTCACCCAAGCTTGCTCATCCGGGACAATCTGATCATTTTCATTTATACACATTCACATTGCATACAAACTTCCATAACTTCTTTTGATTGTGTAAAGCTGCTTTATGACAATAACAATTGTTACAAGCACTATACAAATAAAATTTAATTAAATTGAATTGAATATGAGCATGTGGTGCTTATATGACCAAGTTTGACCCTAATGGCTTCCCATAAGTGCAGTGACATTACACCGCTGTGTGTGATAATGGTGTAATATTAATGTGAATAATAAGATGACTGAGGAAACATCACCAGGTGTGCTGAACAGGAGGTTTCATTATGAAAAGATTCTAAATGCTAAAGTTTAGATAAAAAACAAACTTGTGTGCTCAAGATAGGGGAACTATTTTTACAAGACTACATTAAATGGGTATGAAAAAGAAAAAGGGCTGTAAAAAGCGAATCAGTTGGCAGAAGCTACTTTTATTGCACTTACTGCAGATCGTTGGACATCAGCAAGTAGCTGTAACTACATTGGTGTAACAGCACATCTAATCAGTAACAAATGGTAACTTTAATCATTCACTCTGGGTGTGTTAAAAAGAAGAAAGACATGTTGCCAAAGCATGAAAAGTTGAAATGGAGGAAAAGGAGACAAGTTAAGAAGCAGACAGGGCTCTGAGAGTTTCTCTAAGAGTTTACCATTCAATCGTTTTCAATTTAATTTGTTAATGTTTGGTATATAAAACTACATAATCAGTTTCCTCTTACAAGTTTGTTATCTAATTATTTATTCCAACAGTGCTCATTATAATACAAGCAAGTGTGAGTATTTAAAAATTGTGATTATTTTTTATTAATCACAGTCTGACTTTGATTAACTAAATTACATTTTGAAATCATTTGACAGCACTAGTGTAAACATAGACGTTTTTGTGCAACAATCAAAAACACAAAATTTCGATGATGCTTCTGCATGAAGTTACAAAAGATCTTTGATAGTACTTTCCATAGATTTTAATCAGACTATATGTAAAAGTGAATCTTGAACTTTGCAGCGTTAATTGTCTATGATTGCACATGGCAGAGTTAAAAGCACATCGCAGCTACATCATCAGCCTGTTAAATGAACACAGCACAGGATCCTAAAAAAAACAGACCGGAGCGGGGGGGGGATCAGGAGGGTTTTTTATTAACAGCATGACACAAAGTGTTTGTTTTTTCATAAAAATAGTCAAAAGCAAGGCAGAGATTCAGATATGCACAGAAGAATCCCTTGTCACTCGCTTGGCCCAACTTCATTTAAATTTTTTATTGAATGTCAAAGTGCATGGCAGTAAAAGAAATTTAGCCGACACAACAAACAGACTAATCTTTTTCTGTAGGAGTAATTACAATGTGTTCTGGCATTTCAGAAATGTATGAACATGACTGTGGAAAGATGAACAGTATTCTGTTTGCCCACAGTGTGTAATCCAGTAAGCTTACAGTAAAGCCTGAACAAATCAAACAAAATGGCGAGGTTAAAGCAAAGAGGGGAGATTTATTTACACCTGTAAGGCTGAAGGAGAGGGAAAAGTGCAACTTTTGAAGCTGGCTGTAGTGATTAAGGGTTTGATGTTCACTCAGCTAGAGTCTCGGTGTCAAGCTGATGCCAACGATCCCTGGGTTTATCTACGAAGGTTAAGTGATCTCTGTCAGGAAGGATTGTTTTTAAACCTTCTCAATCCATGAATCCATAAAGTTCAACTCCATCTTATGTAACAACTCATACATAGTCAAGTTCTAACTACAAAGGTTTGACAGTTATGTCAAATAAGATTTTATGTAGAAAGGTAGTGATGATAACTGATTGAGGACAATGACAGAGAATAACAGATGAGGATAGATGATCGTGAAATACAGAAGGAGAATAATGGACAATGATGTCCAATGATATTGATAGAGGACAGAGAAAGATGAAGGATGGATGATTATATATGATAATATGATAATAAGGGATGAGGATGGTTGATGTTGGAGAATGGTGAAGATGAATGATAAAGGAAACTTGATGATGGGGAATGATGGAGAATGAGGGTTAATAATGACTGCAGGAAAATAATTTAAGGTGAGAACTAATGTATATAACTAATGGCTATAATTGACCATGGGAGAGATCAGCGGAGAGGTTGACAGAAGATGATGGAGAATGATTAATTATGCATTATGAAAGATGGATAGAACTAATAGGTGATGATGATTATAATAGATAAGTGAGGATAATGAAGAGAGTTGAAAAATGATGCATGTTCACATATGATGATGGAGGATAATTGAAGACTATGGATTATGACAGAAGATTCAAGATGATAGGAGATAATATATAATGGAGTAGAGTGGAAAATGATGGATGATGCAGGAGGAAGGATGGATGATGATAGAGGACATAGTATGTTAAAAATACTATGAATGATAGAAGAAAAATGTAAAATGATGGAGGATGATTATAAAGGATGGAGAATGATGGATGGATTAATGTTGACGGACAGTGGTGAGTTAAGATAAGGAATAATGAATGACAATTGAAGATGAAAGATTGCTCATGATGAGGATGATCATAATTATAATAAATAATAATGAATGATAGATGATAATGGGAGGTGATTTATGATGGATGGTGATTGAGGATATATTATGATAGATGATGGACAATGGATGACGAAGGAGAATAGATGGATGATAGAGAACAGAGAATGTTAAAGGACAATGAGTGACCATAGATAACAGATGTAAAATGATGGAGAAGAATGGATGAATGTCATGAGAGTTGGAAAATCAGGAAGGACAGGCTCTCTTTCAGGTCAGTTAACATCCTCACTGTCTGCTTTTATGTCACTCAGATGTCTCAGTGTGAAAACCAGCACTTAATGGAAATGCCAGGGTGAGTGTGTGAGCTTTAGTCATATACAGTATATAGAGCGCACACACATGCACACTGAGTGCAGAGTGTCATAACCACATTTATCAAGCAACAGTTTACTTTGTATCACATCAACCGTGCCTTTACTCACATAAACACTGCAAGGGACCGACATGAAGAGGGGAAAGTTTGTGGACGGTGGTCTTCAGGGGAAAGTGAAGAGCATGACACTCTGACCCACACTGTAAATGGTCTGAGAATGCCTGCAGTCAGTGTCCCTTGTATCTTCTGCTGATCCATAATAGCGTTTTTCTGGCTTGCTGACAGGTCCTCCTGCAACAACGGATGAAAGCTTGGGCAGACGGAATGCTGACCTACTCCTCCTGAGATGGGAACAAGGGTGGTTGATACCCCAGGCAGCACTGGAAGGGAGACAACCTGGTAGATGATGAGACTTGGTAGTTATGGTGAAGTTATACTTCACTGCGAGCAAGCAGGATGGAGGGATGATGGTCTTGTTGCCGGGAGTAAAGAGTGGGTAAGAACTGGCTGGAGAGAGCATTTGGCTTGGAGTTCTTAGACCCTGGATGGTAAGAGATGGTAAGGTAAGAAGAGTGACCACCGAGTCTGGCGAGAGTTTAGCCTCTTGGTGCGCTGTAGGTATTCCAGGTTCTTGTGGTCACTCCAGACCAGGAATGGAGTCTCTGTCCCCTCTAACCAGTGTCTCCACTCCTCCTAGCTAGCTTGATGGCTAGGAGCTCTTGATCACCTGTGCCATAGTTCGCCTTGGCAGTGGTTACACGGTGAGGAAAAAATGAGTAGGGTGCAGCTTGTTATTCTGTATGGATCTTACCCCTTACACCTACCCCTGTGCTTAAAGCATTGACCTCCACAGTGAATTGTCATGATGGTTCTGGAATGGTGACGAGAGGGGAGGATAGGGGTAGCTCTGTGAATGCTCTTTCGGATTTTTGGTTCTAATTTAATCGACTCTTGGGTGAGGTCAGGGCTGTGAGGTGGGCAGCGATGGAATTGTAGCCTCAAATGAATCGGCTGTAGAAATTTGTGAAGCCCAAGAACCTCTGAAGCTCCTGCCGTGAGGTGGGTGTGGGCCAATTTGCCACTGCTTGGAGCTTGGCAGCCTCCATCTTGATGCCTGCAGGGCCAATGACGACCCCAAGAAACGTGGTTGACATGACTGGAATTCACATTTTTCCACCTTAACAAACAGGTTATTCTCTAGAAGCCGCTGAAGCACTTGGCGAACGTAGTGTTGGGGTGGTGAAGGTGTGGTCTTCCACTCATCTCCTTTGCGAATGTGGATGAGGTGGAATGCATTTCGCAAATCTAATTTGGAAAAGGGCTTAGCCCCCTGGAGGAATTCAAATGAGGTGGACGTCAGTGAGAAAGGGTATCGGTTCTTTATCGTGATGTCATTTAGGCCTCGTTAATCAATAAAGGGACAAAGGGAACCATCTTTTTTACCCACAAAGAAGAAGCCGTCCCCCATAGGGGAGGAGGAAGGACGTATGATACCCACCGCAAAGGACTCGGTGGTGTATCAGACCATTGCTTCGTGTTCCCTGGGTGATGGGGAATAAGGATGGCCTTTAGAGGGGTGGTGCCTATGAGCAGGTCAGTGGAACAGTCATAGGGTTGGTGGGGGAGAAGAGAGATGGAGCGGGACATGCTAAATACCACCCTAAGATTGTGGAACTCTGTAGGAATGTGAGTGAGATCCAATGGTTTCTCCAAAGAGGTAGGACAGAAGCATGTCGTGATGGCAGCTTGTAAGCAGGTTGTGGAGCATGATGGGCTCCAGACTAATATAAAATTACTGGCCCAGTTTATCTGTGGGTTGTGGCGGGTTAAACGGGGCAGGCCAAGGACGACAGTGGCATGAGAACCCTCCATGATAAATAGTGAGGTCCGATCAGAGTGGTTGCCTGAGACCCTCAAGCCGATAAGTCCTGCAAGTGACAGATGGGAGTGGACTCTCATCAAGGGCCTGGAACTTGAGATGGGTCTCCAAGGGCAGCGCAGGGATTCCCAGAGCCTTAAATTGCAGTCTGAACCTGAATCGATCAATGCCTGCACCAGGTGGGTCCATTGTTCATGGATGAGAAAGTCGGGGAGCAGCCGGCATTGGTCTGGGAGTCTTCTTGGAGCCATGCCCTTGAGTGCTCCCAACTTGAGGGACCCTCCTCTTTCCTGAGCAGCTCTTAAGTAGATGACCCAATTTCCCACAGTAGAAGCAGGCTCCCTCCACTTGGTGGTGCTGTCATTCCTCTGGTGAGATGCAGGTCCTGTCTAGCTGTATAGGTCTCTCCTATTCACCTTCTCTTGGTGAAAGGGGGAGTGAGCTTGGGTGGTGACATCCTGGCTGGTCTCCAGAGGAAAGCTGTAAATAAACCCGGCCAGCCAGATCCATGAGCTCTTGAAGCGAGGGGGAAGCTCCCGGGTGAACTAGCTCGTCCCAAAGTGCCTCCGACATGCCCTGGAAGAACCAATTGAACAATGCCTGATCGTTCCACCCACAAGAGATAGCCAGTGTCCGAAAATCAACGGCGAAGTCAAACAAGAACTTTGGCGGAGCTTCAGTAATTTATGTCTAGCTTCTCTGCTATGACATGAACAATCAAACACCCCCCTCATCTCCTTAGAGAAGTCTTAAAAATTGGAAAAACAAGGTTCTTGGACATCCCAGAGTGCAGTGCTCCACTCCCGGGCCCATCGTGAAAGGTGATCGACGAGGTATGCAGCTCGAAGATTAACGAGCACTAGGAGACAAAGGAGCGACACGTCCCTGGATCCCCTTCATGTGTTAGCATTTAGGTCCTGAATCACAAATTGCTTTTAAGCATTATGATTTTAACTTAATAGCCTTTAATTTTATATAATTTTATTAGGTCTTCAAAATACAATGTCACTATTTTATCCTAATACAACTTTGTATGATGTTTTCACTATTTAACATATTATCTTTTTATCTCTATTCAATAACTCATTGTTTTGGCTTGATATTTAACACCATTAACTAGTGACACAGCAAAGCCAGCATGCTTTTTTTAAATTTAATTCATAAGCATTGAAAAATGCCCAGAAAAAAACACTTGTGTGAGATTAAAGGAGTGTGAGATGGAAGAAGTGTTTCTTACAGTCTTCCTGCACAATTCAGTGACTGAGGAAGTCTAAGTGCTTTAGTGTTTAACAGATGAAAAAAAAAAAAAAACACCATCTGCTGAATGCTTTTATTTGAAATGACAGATACAGCAAGTGAGCTTGGGTGAAAGACAGCAAGTTAGCACATGATGGGTGTGTTCAGGGTCCACGGTTATGGGATGGGCTGTCAATCTATTACATCATTCACACAAAATCATTCACACACTACAGAGGAAATGTGTAAACACTAATCAACCATCACCCATCACCCATTAGTGAAATCTGCATGTCTGCCTGTGGGGGGAAACTGAAGTACCCAGAGGAAATCCACCAATCTCCATATAACTTGTGCTGTTCATTGTGTCTGTGCTCTTGGGAAAAATGCCCCATGCCTCAACAAGTATACTCTGATAAATGAACTGTATTCCTGCAAAATGTATTCCTAAATGCTTTAAACATAATAAGTAGTTTCTCTATTTTTTTTTTACAATAAAATAAAATCTAAACTTTCTTTACAGCCAGTTTAATACGAGGACATTGCAGAAAATCGATCCGAGCGCGAGCTGAGAAATGAAGTTTTATTAGGGGTAGATGTTGCTTGAGAACTCGAACCAGTCGTCATGCATGCAAATGAGTTTTATAAATGCATCAGCATAATATCAGCAAATAGCCTTTTAGTCTGTGGCAGAATTAATGATTAATTTACTTTCCTTCGAGAGAAAGTCAAGCAAGCTTTGTGTAGGAAAGCCAGATTATTGTCCAGACGTTTCAATTTTTCATTCCTAATGAAATAATGTAAAAGCAGAGCAAAGAGCTCAGTGTTGTCTCTCTGTCACGCCGTTTATACTCACACAGACGACATGTCACACACAGTCGTGTCTCACAGCAGCAGTTAGATGTGATACAGTGGAGCTTTAATCATTCTCACCCCTAGATCTCTACTGCAGCATGATTTCGGTCTGATTTCAGTTGTGACAGGGTTTTATGTTTTAGGTTTTAAGAAAATAACCCCAAAGAAAATGTAACCAGGAGTTCTAGTAGGAATCCTCAGCCCAGAGCATGCAGTCCCAGTGAGGCTTTTCCAGGAAAAAAGGCAAACTGTCTGTGCTACCTGTGTGGGAGGGGAACAGACGCTGGATTCCTGTGACTTAAAGGAAGAAGATGTTCGCTACAGCTTCCCTGCTTGTTAGTTTTTGTGTAGCTAGAGAGGGTTAATTTAAACACACACACACACACACAGCAGCTACACAAATCTGTAGTTTGAAGCCATCGCACTGATTATATTGAATATCGCCAGGATTTTAATTAGATGACAAACTGTGATACAAACGACAGATTTTAATGTCTATGAGCACAACATTGTGTTTCTCGATGCCAGCACCAACACGCCCGCTATTGCCATTTATATTCTACATTACAGAAAAAAAAACAGTCAGAGCTGATGAAGTTGGAGAGTGTGTGCAGTAAATATCTGATGGGCTGAAGCTTGGCAGAGGAGATGGAAGCAAGAGAGTCCAAGTATGAGCTCTAACATCACAAATATTTAAAACTATATAAATATATAACACTTTGTTATGCTGAAGTGTTATTGAAGAAAATAAAAATCCTTATCTGTCGGCAATTAAATGAGACAAAGCGTTCATTTTAATTCACTGCACTGACTTTGCCACTATTTTCCCCCTCAAACTTTTCCAGCTTGGCAGCAAACCTGCATCTTTCTGTCGGGAAAAGATGTAAGCAATTATAACAAACACGAAAATGCAAGAAAAGTCTAATTGAAACGCAAGGTAGGGAAGGTAGGGTGGGCAATAAAGAAACTGACTGAATGGATATACTGCATATTAGTAAATAATAATAATAAAAAAGATTAAAAGATTTTTGTGGAGAACCTAAATTTAAAATATGTATCAATTAATTAATATTTGTTTACCATACAGTTTCAAGGTACTGTTTAATCCAACAAGACTTTTAAATATAAAAAGTATATAAACAGATATGTTGGATTAAACAGTACCTTGAAACAACCAAAATATAAGCAGCAATCAAACTTTTATGCAGCAGGTGAATTATTATTATTATTTTTAATAATTTGCTCATTTAAATGATTAACATGTGCTGATTGCATTACATAGAAAAAGAGCAAAATGGAAAACCATATAAAAACATTATTGCCGATTATTATCATGATTTGATGAGTAGGCGAGTTAGTGGGCAGCTGGCAAATAAACAATCGCTGTGGTTTACGAGGGAGAAGTGTTCAGTCTTTAACACTCTAGAGGAATCAATACTTGTGGGTTTGTGCAGCTACAAAAAGCAACACAGTCATGTAAAGAAACAGACCATGTTTTATTTTACAGCTCAAACACTGAATATATTATTAACAAGATCAAGACTTGTTGCAGTATTAAACCGATGTGTCTCTGGAAATGGAAATTAGGCATCATAGCATTCATAATCTGTTTCTAATCTGTGATTGTTTTTAGTGTGATATACTGTAGTAATGTGTTGTATGTAGTAAAGGGGAAACAACTGATTTGGTAACATATCATGATTCTTTTGTGTAGCAATACACATATACTGTGTGTATATCAAAAATGTATTGATTATATTCAATATATATATTATATATTATATTATTATATTATATATATTATGTATAATGTAGTATTTTTTTTAAATACATTTTTGATTGATATATTTTTTACATTTAAAATTAATGATTTAAGCCTTTATGGGCAATACTAGGTACAACCTTACTGCCTCCACAGGATTTAAGAGGATGAAGTGCAGGAGGGGGTGTTAATCATCAGCCTTTGATTAATTGATCATCACCAGGTGTGCAGACCGTTATAAAAGTAGAAATTTTGGCAGTTTGCTGGTCTGGAGCATTTTGTGTTAACAAAATGCCAAGAGGGAAAGAAATACAATACACAATGGTATTAGAGAAGCAATCTGGAAAGTATTATTAAACAATTGTACAGTGAGAAAGATTATTCACAAGTCAAAAGAAAAAACAACAACAACAACAACAACAACAAAAACAAGCTACACACACTGAGCATGTTAAATGTTAGTCTGTGACAGCATAATTAGCTTAAGACCGAACAAATACAAGGTGGAACGGTGGTGTAGTGGTTAGCACTGTCGCCTTGCACCTTTAGGCTGCGGGTTCGATTTCCGGCCGGGCTCGATTCCTGTATCTGTGTGCATGGAGTTAGCATGTTCTTGGTGGGTTTCCTCCGGGTACTCCGGTTTCCTCCCATAGCCCAAAGGAGGGTTGTTTGGAAGGGTTGGAAGGAGAAAGGCTCATCTGTCTAAAAAGAACACGGAAGCAGGATAGAGATTCGTTATACTGCATCTGAACAGACCACAAGACTGGAACAATGTCAACTGACATTTTGTGGATGAACCTGTATACTGTGATACATAAGGTACTGTAAGTATTGTGATATGATTACTTTTTGTCATGTCACCCACTTGTACTCCTGGATGTGGTATGTGTGTGTGTGTGTGTGTGTGTGTGTGTGTGTGTGTGTGTGTGTGTGTGTGTGTGTGTGTGTGTCTGTCTGTCTGTCTGTCTGTGTCCTCATGGAAAGAAAAGTTAACATTAAATGCCTCTCTGTAAGTACAGAACTTAAATATTGTGTGTACATGTACTGCTTATTTAGAGATTGCTACAGTGTTAGGATTTAATTAACAATGGTTTCAATGGTTTCCATGTTTACTTTTTATTGAGATCAAAATCCTCAAGGGAAAAGCAGAACCAAGTCATAATGACCAAATGTGGACTGTTAGCAGCAGTGTGCTTCAGCTACAATAACTGAATTAGAGACATGAAAGCTTTCAGCTGTTCTTTTATCAACTGAAAGTAAAATCTATTGAACTCTATCAGGGACAAAAAAAAAAATGCAGTGAAGCAAAGATTATTAGATTTGCATTTGAATTAGCTTTCAATTGTCCTTTCATCCGACCTTGTATATAGATGAATGTTCAGTGATGTTTTAAAAAAAACATCATCAATTTCAGGGGGTGAAAAACCCTTCTTTACAGTGCTTTGCATAAGTATTCTTCCTCCATGATCTTTTTCAGATCTTGTATTGTTGCAATTAATATTGACTACATTGGGTTTATACTGTATGTCACGCTACACAAAATATCCCATAATAGCAAATTAGGATGGGGTGGAATGGTGGGGTTGCTACATGAACACAGTTTGCATAATTGTGGCCACCATGATTTCATGTAAAATTAATAAATAAATAAATAAATAAATAATAATAATAATAATAATAATAATAATAATAATAATAATGATTTTTTTTCACTGAATAATTGTACTTCAATTAAAAGTTGTCAACTAAATCAATAAAATATTTCTCTAATATTGCATTGTGGTTCTATATTGTTTAAAAAAAAAAAAAAAAGAATTTATTATTAGAAGCCTAAGAACACATCTTAACCAGGGGTGCCAATAAGCAGTGTAAATACTTATGCAATATAACATGCACGTAATTTTCACTGTAGTCATTTTGAGGTACAATAAGATGTACCACAATAAGATGTTGTGGTGACGGGCTTTCAGCCAGTGTGCCCCATAAAAAAGCATCATATCACTTGCTCAGGAAAACAAAGGCTGAAACACTGGAAACTCCAAAAAGGGGCGGGGCGCCGTAAATCACCAGCATCAGCCACAGCGAATCAGCTGCTGGTCAGCTGTCGGCCGCTTCCTATAAAAGGATCCCAGTGGCGTATGCCGGTGGATAGAATAGTTAATGTACGGTATGTAGCTCGTTTTTCTTTCCTCTGCCTGCAGATTCAGACACCTGTGGAAGCTCGCGCTCTCTCTCTCTCTTTCGCTCCTCGCCGAGACGAAGCCTGCGTTCCGACAGGTCTGCGTCCCCTACCTGCGGTACGTCCGCTCCAGCTCAACCTGCCCGCTGCACCTCACCGCCCAAGTTTGGTTCGCAATCCTTGGGATGTACGTTCTGCACACCTCCTCCCCCCTTTAAGTATTAAAGAGTGATAACCAGATTATTTCTATTTTTCTTTGGTGGAAGTTCTACGTGTGACTGTAAATAAAAGCACCGTGGGTTCATCGCACTCGAAGCTTCTTGTCCGTGATTTGTTGTGCCCGCTGTAGAGCTTTACAAATGTGCTCTAATGTGATGATGGTAGCGTGTGATATCTTTTGGACTGATACCTGCTTTGTGATATCTGGAGACTTACTGTATACTGCAGAATGAAATGATGCAGAGATAGTAAATAAAGTGTACGGACTAATTAATGATGCATGTGTGTACACTGAAGGAAAAGTATTTGAACCGTATTCCCATTTGTTTAAATTTGTACTCAGTTACATTGAACAATCAACCAAATAACCAAATATTTGACCTGTCCACCAAACAGTTATCTCGGCATCTCTTTTTCCCACCTGTTCCTCGATCATGAAAATTCCCATCTCTGCTCGGTGCTAACACTAGCCCGAGAATGACCCTCAATCCCATGAGATCACTCTTGCTCATTCCCACCTCCACTGCATCCTTGAAAATTCCACTGTCACCTTCAAGAGAAACTTACATGTTGATGAGATAACTCCAGGATAACACCTCTGGACCTATCACCATCAGTCTTTCCTACCTGCTTCATCCCGGGAGGCTGGAGGCCAGGTTCATGGCATCTGACAGCTTCATATATGCTACTTACATACTGTATCTCAGGTCCAGCTTTCTTCCTCAATACAGAGCCCATTACAGTCCAACACACTTGCTCTCAGCCTTGTTTCATTATCACATAACCTAGGAAATTATTTACTGCCGGGTTATATGAACAGGCTGATATTGCAGGGTGATGGAGGACATGGTGTGTATGGAGTGGAGAAGATGCGTAAAAGTGAGTCTTCTCCAGCAGAGAAGGAAATCCTTTGACTTGTGGGATTTTAAGGTTAAATCTAATTATGCTGAAGATTAACTGAAGTGTAATTTTTTAAAAAGCAATGGTGCACAAATGAATTACTCATTACTCAAAAAGAGTACTAAAGCTCTCCAAAACAGGGTGAAATATATTATAGACATTTACACCACAGCTGATACTGACAACCATCTGTAATCTACATACTGTAAGGCATTAGCTTAGCCACTGTGAGCTAACCTGTTTGTGCTAAGCTATATAAGGCAGTATGTTAGCATGATTAGCAGTGTTCTACATGCTAACCAAACCTACATATGTGACATTCAAATGACATTGCTTACCATAAGCTGGAAAAAGCTT
>JAAGKR010003482.1:59203-73993 GCA_011419295.1 Clarias macrocephalus
ATAGACATTTACACCACAGCTGATACTGACAACCATCTGTAATCTACATACTGTAAGGCATTAGCTTAGCCACTGTGAGCTAACCTGTTTGTGCTAAGCTATATAAGGCAGTATGTTAGCATGATTAGCAGTGTTCTACATGCTAACCAAACCTACATATGTGACATTCAAATGACATTGCTTACCATAAGCTGGAAAAAGCTTTCGAGATAATTAGGAAAAATAAAATAATATTAGTTTTAAATGATCAGAATACGGATTATATAAGATTTAATAACTTATCCATGGTAACAGCTTGCTGGATTCTCCTCCTTCATTCTCTGTCGAAGTCTCAGTGTTGTTCTAAGGTAAATCTAAACTCCTCCTCCTGCTCTGAACATTCTGTAGAGCTTCAGAAACCTCTCGCGCATAACATCTTCCACATGAGCAGGAAGCTTACCGAACCTGTGTGTGTGTTTGTGTGTGTTTGGGGGCGTGGCCTTGTATGTAGATTACCCTGACTGTTTCCCTGTGAACAGCGTGTGGGCGTGTCCTGTCTCAGGTCATTATGAGATAATGAAGTGCGGCAGAAAGTCTGTATCTCTTCTTGGATTCATACAGATTACATAATAGACTGAGATAAAAACATGGTGAAAGCACACCATGTTTATTTTCTTTATTTTACAAAAGCATAATATTTTGTTAATCTGAGTGTACATTAACAAATGTAGACCCTTTACAGATTCAAATGAAGTATTACATGTACAGGTGAAACTCGAAAAAGTTCATTTATTTCAGTAATGCAACTTAAAAGGTGAAACTAATACATGAGAGAGACTCATTACATGCAAAGCAAGATCGTTCAAGCCGTGATTTGTCATAATTGAGATGATTAGATCAGGAAAACCCCAAATCCACAATCTCAGAAAATTAGAATATTACATGCAATCAATAAAACATGGATTGCACATAGAAGAATATCGGACCTCTGAAAAGTCTAAGTATGCTCATGTACTCAGTACTTGGTTTGGACCCCTTTTGCAGCAATTAATGACTCAATGCGGTGTGGCATAAACAGCTGTTTGTGTCCAGCGTTGAATAATTATGTGACCACGAATGGCTGCAATGACTAAAATAAAGGTGCTCACATGCTTTCATTTTTTTTTTTTAAAAGGCAGTGTTTATTCAGCAAGTGTATATTTGTGCTCTGTTGTTTTTCTGGGGTACTGATTTTACATTATGTCTGCAAAAGCTGCCCCTCTTTGTGATTTGTGTATATTAAGAAATAAAGCTGCTGGTATGAGCTCATATTGGCAGCGTTTTAATCGAAGGGGAGATGAAAAATGCAAAGTGAACGTGTGTCCCAAAAACAGCAGCTTTATTTCATTCATAACATACTCAGGTCACAAACAACAACCTAGCACAATGCATGTTGTCCGTGAATGGCTGGAATGTGCTTGTGAATAAGCCTTACAGTGAATGTAAAATGTGTGTGTGCGTGTGTGTTCTTTCACTTTGCAGAGCTTTGATCAAAAGGCAGATAAACGAGAGCACCGATATGAGGGATTTTAAGATTTTTTTTAATGCAGTTTCACAGATTTATGTTCGCTAAATAAGTGCTGCCCAAAGTGTGCAGCGATGTGAGCCGCTTTATTTCAGTCATAATATACTAACATATTTTTGCTGTGTAGTTTTGTGTGTGTGAGTGTGTGTGTGTGTGTACATAAGAATTCTATTTCAATGAATGTTTCAGAAAAAAAAATCTTTATCTTTGTTTATCCCTGTTTTTGTGTGAGGAATCTGAGTGTATATGTGTGACAATAGGAGTCCTGGTGAAACCTGAGCCAGATGTGTGTGGGTCTTACATATTCATGAAAAGATTATATATAGACTATATAGATTATATAGATTATTCAGTGAAACAGAGGCTCTGCTGAAAGAAGTTAGGCACAGCAGTCACTTTACCCCAAGTAAACAGTCTTTCTGAGTGTTATAATTTAGTTGTTTTGCTATGGGCACAACCAACACTTTCGTGAACTCAGTTCTATGTTCAAAACAATCTGCCAGGTTTGTTTATTATCCTTTTTATCTGCCTTTCTGTTAGAGTTTGAAATGTAATTTTTTGTGTGTGCTTTGACATAGGTTTAAAAGTTGCACATGAATCTAACATATTTACATAAATAAGGCAAAATGTATTTACACAATAAGTTTGTAAATTTACACAAATTTAATAAGAGAGCTGAATCACAGCAGATCTCCAGAAAGGCCTCAGACCCCTAAGGGTTAAAGATAACACTACACGGCCCAGGTATTTACGGAAAAACAAACAAACAAACAAACAAACAAAAAAACAACAACAAGATGAGCTAAACTGGTAACCAATTTTAACTTTCAACACCTTAATGGCCCAGTAAAAGTAGCTCAGCACAGTTATACTGGTTCACCAGCTAAACCAGCATCAGACCATAACTACCCAGCAAGACCAATGCCGGTGGTAAGGTTTCATCAGCATAGACATTGAGGGTCTTCCTTCAGTTATGCTGGTTCACCAGCTAAACCAGCATCAGACCAGCAATAACCAGTATTAACCAGCACATACCAGCATATAAATCATGCTGGCCAATGCTGGATTTTTCAGCAGAGTAATTACTTCGGATCCTGGCACTGCCTAGCAAATTACTCTTTCCAGCTCTATTGTGAAGTGAATAATGTTAAAGACATTTCAGTTTTTGTTCTTCATTAAGCTGCACCTGCTCAGGCTTTGTATTTAGAATCTGCCTCTTGCCCAGACGCTCTGCAGGCAGCCTTTAGACTCTGAGTGCCAGAGAAGGTGAAGGTTTAGGGTGCAATGGAGCAAAATGGCTCGGACCAGCTGCTGCCATATGAGCTTGGACCCGTGGTTTCGAGAACCTTCACCTCAGAGACAGTTGTGTCCTGGCAGCAGCGGCAAAGCTGGCATTAATTTCAGCAGCTGGGGCCATGAATGTGTGCAATTACTACCATTAGGTTGCTTACTTAACAGATTGCTGTCAGCGTGAGGGTAAAGGGAAAAAGCACATTTGCAGTCCTGCTTGGCTTTAACATATGGCTTCATTAAAAAAAAAAGTATTAAGCATTCAGCAGCTTTCATAAATGCTTCAAAAGGGAATGTAATTATTTGATGAGAAAGGAAGAATTAAACCAAGTAATGGAGTGCTCATACAGGCTAAATTAAAATTATTAGTTATAGTTATTAAAAAAATAAAATCACCACATTTTAGTGACCTTGTCCCTTAGTCGTCCCGACTCTCATACCCCCTCAGTTTGAATGTGATCAGAGTTAGACTACACAAGGTCAGCATTAACATTCCTAACTGGCACAATCAATCTGAACAAACTCTGATCCTGAGTAATGATCAGAGTCACACAGGGAAACCTTGTGTTCTTGCAGATCTAAATCCAGCCCTCAGGTCCAAATCCACAGATATGAGCACAGCGGCATATGGCACAGGAGATGCACTAGATTGTCTGTCAAAAAAAGTGAAAACAAGAAATGGGGTCCTAAAAATATCAGCTGAGAAGGTCTATCCCGACTCCGCCTGGATTTATGTTAATGCTCATGTAGCTTCACCTGCCTGATTGACAGTGATCTCTCCCACTCAGCTCAGTTTTAATAAGGACACGGAGAGGGGAGCAGAAATGGCACCATCCTGACAGTCAGGTCTCAGAGGTCTTCTAGCTGATGTGTCATGTGAGAATTCTCAAAGCCATCACTACATTGTAAAAGGTTTGACTATGTTTGAATTAGTGCTCATTATAGAACAATCCTCCTCCTTAACCCAAGCATGTTTAGGGACTTTACACCACCTTTAAACTAAACTTCATCGAAATTATTAGCATTTGTTTTTTCAAAGAAAAACAAGCTATGACTTATATATATATATATATATATTAATATAATTTGTGCATGGCATGAAGATGAACTTTAATTATTTTCACTCCTGCTGAGTTTACATCCTGATATGTTTCAGATTATTTGGATGCACAGATATGGTAATAGTCTTTTGCTGAGTTATCTTTCTTGTCTTGGTCTAATTCTTTTGTTGGAATTCATCAGTCATCAGATCTTGGTCCAACCAGTGCTGGAGTTTATCAAGGGTCAGATCTTGGTCTACTCATGTTTTGAGTTCCTCAAGGATTTATTTTGTCCTGGACCTCATGCAGATTAAATTCTTGTCGAGTGTTGCACTGACACTTGATTGATTTGTGGTCCAGTCATACATTGGAGCTCCGCAGGAATCAGTTTTTGATTTACCTTTGTGCTGGAGGTCATCAAGAGTTAGGTTTTGGTCCAATCCTTTACTGACATTTTTCAAGTCCTTAGGGATCAGTTTTTGGTTTAATCTTTCTCCTGGAGTTCATCAGTGATCAAATCTTGGTCTACTTTGTGTTGGTAGTACTCAAGGGTCAGCCACTGGTCCACTTTTGTTTTCTTTAAATACTAAATTGACTTATGAAAACACTTTTGCTTTATTCACCTCTCAAGTCTCAAAAAATATTAGACTCTTTTTCTGACATTAAGTATTAAATGCTAGCTCCCAAATCTAAATGATCCTCCAAATGCATTTTTTTATATTATTAATGTTATTAACTTATTATTTATGACTGTAGCACATTAACTAATTCTAAGAAAACTTTAACCAAAGCTGTAATACCATTAGCTGTTTTTAACATTGATGACACATGGGGTTTCAGTTTATAGGAACAATCAGGGGACAGAAAACAGAAAGCTGCTCATTATAGGAGCGAGATGAACTGATTGATTAATTTGTTCATGCTCTCTCAAATGGAAAATGAAAGCACAGATAATTCCATGGGAAAATCAGAAATGCACAATGGTGCTTGCACGCATTCCTTCAGAAAGCCAGAAAGCAACAAACACCTGCTAGCATCTGCCGCCTTTCAACTTTTGTATGTAATTAAAGACTAATTAATAAGATGGATCTGCATTTGCTGGATCAACGTAATAAATCAATGTGTGAGACACCATCTGGAAACAAGTCAGAAGTGATGCTGGTCTTTGGAGGTGGAGGGAGAAACAGGCTTTTAGCAGCACCAAAAAACATTGTACATCTCTGTGTTTTTGAAGAAATTCATATGCGAATGAGGAGGTTAAGACACACAATGAAGGAGCTTTAAAGGAAACCAAGCAGATTTTTTATAGTAGACAATGTGAAAACTACGCTGCACTCTACACTGTTTCACCAAGTCATCAAGACACAATTGTGACTTTTGAAACTGAACTCAAAACTTTAGACTCAGCTCTATAGAAGAAGTGCATATTTAAACAGAATGTAAAGATGAGGTTAATACATCTATATAATGTGTGTTGCGTAACTGAACATCTCACTAAGGTCCTACTTCAATGGTGCAGGCAGTCAGTTTAACAGGTTTCTGTAAAAGTTTCCCTCCTTGAACAGAACTCCTGGGCATGAGATAAGAGATGAATATTCTAGTGTCAATCTGCCATGAACCACCGGGCAGGACTGGATCTCAGCCAAACCCTGAGAACAGAGATAAACAAGTGCATGGATGGTTTTTACTCTAGATAAGATGTGGATATGGATGGCGAGAAGAAAAAACTCAACAAGAAAGAGCCTGTAGGAGAGACAACAGTAAAGCAGCAAAAAGTGCACTAAAAATGGCTGGGCAAGGAAACTGAGCTTTAGCAAGTGTGAAAAGATACCAAAAACTGAAGGATATCATCAACTGCTTGACAGGTTTTTATACTCTGAAACGCGTTACGTTTGTGTGCCAGAGTGAATATTCCTGTGTCGTTTCATCTCATTATCTCCCAAACTCTCTGCCTCATCCTGGCCTATTTTTTTCCTCACTTCTGAAGTTTCTGAAATGTTGCACCAAAATTGTGAACAACAAAAGAAAAAAAAATAATTTGCTAAGTTTATTGACAAGCTTCATTTCTGTGACAAGTCATGTTGGAACTAATAATAAAAGAGCAATGAATGACTGATATGATATGAACTGGAAAAGCAGGGAGCTACAGCAAATAGCAGATGATATTGGATTCTGGGTGAAATAACACCAATCAATCAAGGTTAAATTGCTTTCACATGAAGGTCTAGTGAGCGACATCTCCTTCACGTGAACTATGAAAGTGTATAAAAAGATAAATAAATCAATTTGTCATTTTATAATACTTGTCAGAATTTATTGGGATTGTATTCATAATGAATTAGCTGCACATCATCTCACTGAATGTTCTACAGAACTAGAAACCTACTGTAATACTACCACACGCTTATGGTACATGAGGCATGTAAGCTTTGTTGACCTGAAACACTTGGTATATGAATTTATATCCGGTTCTCGACACGAGAACCATACCAGATCTCATACCAGATTCAACTTTAAACTAAGAATAGGCACCAGAGAAAACATTTCTACAGCTACATCCAGGAAGGAAATGTTGGCTCAACTGAAGCAAGTACGGTTAAAGGTCAAGCCATTAAGTCCTTATGGGACTGTCCAGAATCTCTTTAGAGATGAATATCAGTCCAGAGACTGATGCTGTACTGGCTTCCACCCACTTTTTTAAAATTGCCAATTAATTCACAATTAAGCCTTGGACTCTGCATCTCATGGTGGAGGTGTGAGGAACATGCAATATTAATTCAATATTCATGACTGTGATTCACTTTTGCTTTATTGTCAAGTCAAGTCAAGTCAAGTCAAGTCAAGTCGGCTTTTATTGCCATTCCAACCATATACAGTTCAGTACACAGTGAAACGAAACAACGTTCCTCCAGGACCAAGGTGCTACATACAGTACATGCAAACGACATAAATTAACGATGTCGATTTTACATTTTTAAGTTAACCTAAAGCTATACATTTTTATGCAAAGAAGAGACAACACTAGACAACGGGCAACAAAGTGCACGTGCGAATGTGCAAACAAAGAGCTACAAGACAACACGACAACGTAACAAAACAACAACGTGACACGTTACAGTACTGAATTGCTTTTTAAAGCTTTTTGTGAGGCCCGAATGCTTTGGTACCTTTTTCCAGATGGCAGGAGGCTGAAGAGTGCGTGTGAGGGGTGTGTGTGTGTGTGTCCGGTCAGCCACAATGCTGCGTGTGGTGTATATGTCTTCGATAGAGGGGAGAGAGAGACCCCCATGATCTTCTCAGCTGTCCTCATTATCCGCTGTAGGGTCATGCGGTCCGATATGGCACAATTCTCAGGATGCTCTCAATAGTTCCTCTATAGAAGGTTGTGGGGATCGGTGGTGGAAGCTGCGCCTTTCTCAGCCTTCTCAGGAAGAAAAGACGTTGTTGGGCTTTTTTTATGCAGAGAGCTGGTGTTGAGGGACCAGGTGAGCTTCTCCTCCAGGTGGACGCCCAGGAATTTTGTGCTCTTGACGATCTCCACAGAAGAGCCGTCGATGCTGAGCAGAGAGTGATCGCTCCGAGTCCTCCTGAAGTCAACAACCATCTCTTTGTCTTTTAGACGTGCTTTTCTTTTTTTTGTGCAGTCGACAAGGTGAAAACACACACATTAGTGTCCAGGACTGGAGTATCACTGCAGTGGGCAAAATAACACATGCAGGGTGTGACACTCTAAATATACAATAAACATCAATTAGGCGGAGATCTCCATAGCAAGCTTTTTTTTACATATTTATGCACTCATACTGTCTCAGCTCGAGCATGAAAGCACCAGATGGATTCGTAGCCCGAACTGCATTCGTGTAGAAGTTTAGATCAGGATTATACAAATATAGGAATCTCATTTCTACATCCGAAGGAAATCACGATGCAGTGAGTGATTCTGAGATTCACGTGTGTTGTCTGGACTGACAGGTTAGCAGCAGTCAGGGAGAGAAAGAGCCAAGTAATAAATCAAACCTGACACGTCCTTCTGCACGCATGTCGAGCACAACTTTTACTCCTTCCACGCTTTTCTTCACCTGATCCATGAAATTCCAGAGAAGACTTTCTGATCTAAATTACAAGTGATGGAGTAAACGAATTAAAAAGTGGCAAATGAAAGTGACTGTTCTTGTCTGCATGACAGATGTTTTAAAAAACTTACACCATTAAAGTTACACCATACTGTTTTGTCATCT
This sequence comes from Clarias macrocephalus, assembly GCA_011419295.1. Lineage (NCBI taxonomy): Eukaryota > Metazoa > Chordata > Actinopteri > Siluriformes > Clariidae > Clarias > Clarias macrocephalus. The sequence goes on from JAAGKR010003482.1 coordinate 67,315, forward strand.
GGAGTTTGAAGTGTGCAGCAAAACTATTATTAGATTTTTTTTTTTTTTTTTTAAGACAGAGAATTATGTACAATCAAATCCATGCACAGATGTTGAGGATACAGTAAGACTTTTAAACATATCCTTGATAATTTGTTTATATTAGCATGTAGCTCGTAGCATTTAGCTGCTCACTGCTGTGTATCACGTTTGAAAGATGACGCTCGTATGGTATCTGATGGCTGCAGGAGACACCGAGCTGTGCTGTACTGTATGTACACAATGACAAACCTTTCACAAACCTTTTTACACCTCTCTAATTAGACGGACTAATATTGATTCACTCTATCTATCGAGTGTGTGTGTGTGTGTGCGTGTCGCCGTTTCTGCAGCGTTATTATTGTACAGATTCGTGCAGGTAATGAGGAGTGCACCTTTGGGGGGAGGTGATTAAATCAGCCTGAGGAATTATTCACCCAGATGTTTTACTGTGGGAAACGGGAGCAGAAAGATGTACAAGTACGGTTTCCAATTAAGATCAAATGCTGTTGATTATTTACGGAGGTGCTCCTAGCAACCAAAACATTATAAAAAACACCTCTAGAGAGAAATGTACAATACACCTGAAGTCAGAGCAAAGTAAAAGTGGCACATTTGGGATCCAAAATTTCTCAAATCCATGCCCAAAATCTTATTAATGTTTGTGCTGAAACATCAGAAATACACTGGTTTCATGTGTCTATTCTAGGAAGAGCACAAAGGTTATGCTGCAGCTACAACGTGCAGCACTTGAGGCTTACTTCAACAATGGCCAAAATCTGCACATTTATTTTTATATATTATTCAGTAGTCTCACAGTTCCTTGTAAATTGTGCTAATTGCTGACTACGTTTAAAATACTATTGCGGCTACTATTTTAAAGCTTGTCTTTATTTATTTATTTTTTCTTTCTGCAGCTAATGATGTGCACTGCAGAAATATCTGAGTGACCAAAACTAGGACATTTCATTATGTCTGTGTTTCCTTCTGGCTCTCCCTTTTAGATATGCTGCCATAGTTAGTCCTTGTGGAGGCCCTGCAGTCTCCACTAAATATACATTCACCTTATACATCGTGTGACTGTGACCGTACCCTACCTTCTGCTCTCTCCTCTTTTCTCTCTCTCTCTCTCTCTCACTACAGATGTCGTTCCTGAGCTGCCAGTGATCCAGCCATCCAGATGGGTGTGGTGAATGAGGATGGTTCCACTTTACCATGAAGATGGTCCTGGCCTGAGCCTCCAACAACAAACTGGACTCCATTTTAACTTAAAGACATCAACTGTTATATTGAACTTCCAGCCTGCTGCCATACAGTCTGACTGCAGATCAATCCCTGCTATCTGTTATGATGGGTTCCCTGTTGAATCTGGTTCTCCTCAAGGTTTCTTCCTATTGCCATCTGAGGGTGTTTTTCCTTGTCACCGTCGTCCTCGGCTTGCTCATCAGGGACGATCTAATCATGTTGACTCATACACATGAATATTTCATACAGACTTCCATCATTTCCTTTGATTGTGTAAAATTCTAATTGTGTGTAGATTCCAATGCAGAAAGCCTCAGAAGAGACAAGAGAATAAATTTTGGACACAGAAGAAGATGATGCTACTTAGTTATTCGGGACACATCTATGTCTTCGGCTTTAGATAATGATTCATTATCAACTTCCAAAACATTTGTAGAATTGAATACAATTATTGTCTTGATGGAGATCAGATTCTGTACCAGACAGTGAGATAGAAACGAGACTGCTCCAACCAGTATATAAGCAATACACAGTATACACCCTCATGTGCTGAGAACAGGATTAGGGGACAGGATCATTTCTGAATGCAGCAATATTTACACTAGAAATCTAACATGTCCCACTTTCTCACTTACTGACTAATCAGATGAAGCCAACATATTTGACATTAAATATAACTTCCTGCCAAGATGGGGGTCAACCAGTTATTAAATGGAAGAGTTCAAGAGTTCACTTACTTTTTCCAATAGTATTTGGAATCTTGAATGTGTGTGTTCAGGTCAGATTTCTTTTGTGTTCCTATTTTCTGCACATTATATTTGCCAATACTCTTGACTTCAACGAAGGTCAAGTCACATTTTATGACAAATTAATGCAGAAATTCCAAAAGGTTCACTAACATTTTCTTGCCACTGATTTTTTACTTGCTGCAGTATTTGTCAATTTATATAATATTTTTGTATCCAAAGAGTCGAGGCATCAGGACAGATCTAATGACTTGAAAGAAAGAAAAAAAAAATCTTGTTAAAGAAAGAAAGTCCAGAAGGTGAGCTTTATTCACACACCTTGGTCATGAAACACCCAGTGAGATTAAGCACCTAAAATAGGTCAGGTTTTCCATTTTGCTCTTTTGAGGCTGTGTGATGAATGATGACCGAGGCGCTTGTACAGTGGCTCGATAGCGTTTAAGGGAAATCAACCAGTGCCTGAGGGTCCTGTGGTGCTCAGGACTCCCCGGGCTTCACCGTGACTGTCTGCTCAGTCAGGTGTGATAGAAGGGACGGGATAAACGAGGTAGTGCTGCTGCAGTAACACTTCCTGACATGTTGTTGTAGGAAAAATAATCAATGATAGTGATTATTAGGATTGGTGAAGCAGTGTTACTATTAACAGTAACCTGAAGTTGAATTATTATCCTATAACAGCAGCGACAAAAAGTCTTTTATTCTCCAAAATACTATAGGAAATTGCCAGAATAACATTTATTCTTATTATAATATATTTATTTAACAGCTGTAAAATGAGTTCTAGCAAACATTAGCACGCGGGTTATAGAAGCTACCAAACAGTCTGCACCTCAGCAGGGTCTATTTAAAATGGATCACAATTGCAGTTTCCATCTCAAAGCTAAACTTCTCTGTCCTGGAGACTTTCCCGTCCCAGAGAACATACTGTACTGTATATCGATGGTTACAAAGAGCTGTCACTGGAGACATGAATACATTGAATACTGATATGTAAATGTACGCTGCCTCCTCTTTATCTCATCTGTTTGGCAATAATGATCTGCATCGTATGGCATGCCTTGTATTTTTTTTTGCTCATTATTGTGTGTCGTGTAACTCAAAGTTTAGTTTAACATGGATGATGCGTCAGTTTCAGTGCAATCCGAGATGGAGCAACGTAGCAGAAAATGACATCTCTTAGCTGATGGTTGAGCCAAATCAATCATATCCAAACGTCATGAAGCATGCAAGTAAGATCTCTGGTGTTCTCCCACCTCCTAAAACCACGCTAGACTTGCTACCGTATGCCACACTCTCCCTAGGTGTGCATGTGTGCATTCCCAGTCTACACCCAGTAGATGTGTACATACTGTATGGGTTTGTCCTGGAGCCTGTCACTGTATTATGCGCCTCAGGACTTGACATTTTTATTGCTGCATATGCTTCATTTTTTCTGCCCCATTTGTCGGGGAACAATTGCCGCAGATCTCAGTGGAAGTGTTGGGCCTGAGAAGCTTGGAAAATATCATGAAGAGCAGCAGCGATAGAAGATTTATGAAGCAGCTTCCATATCAGGTTAAAACAAACAACCAAAAAACGGCACACATATACGGCGAGGACATAGCCAGCGAAAATATGAGGCTGCTAACACAACCTGAGGCCCTACCGTGTAATTATTTTACACTTTAGTTCTTGATGAAACAATGTATTTTTCATGTTTTATATGACAAATTATGCCTTTGCCTAGAGGGTTTAGGCCGGTAAACGTAGTAATTATACATGTTATAATTATATATTGTTGTCTGGCTCCAGAGACGGGGTCGGGGATGAGTATTTACTGATTTATGAACATATTGTTACAGTATTAAACAATTTCCAGCCCTTAGTTTTAAAATTTATATATAGGTAAGACAGAAAAGGTGGATAAATGTAATACTGCATATTTCAAACATATTATCTATTTATCAAGGCTTTTGCAAAAAAAAAAAAAAAAAAAAAAAAAAAAAACTCTCAAGCCAGAAAAAAACCGTTTTTTTTTTTTTTTTTTCACTATTCACAGAGCTGGAACTAGTATATAATTATAGCCTCAAAAAAAGTAGTCTGGGTTTATTCACATTTATAAGTCATTAATATATAACTTTTGCTTTTATTTTAATAAATACTGTAAAGAAAATGTGGCCAACTAACGCAGACTACAAAAATCTTACAATCCTTGCAGTGTATATAATTATATGATCTCAGGTCATCCTGAAACACTTTTTGTTTTATTCAGTTACACATCCTACTTTCATGCAGTTCATGCCCCTTAACATTGACTCAGGCTCTAGTATGAAGGCCACAGTGTCTCTGCACAAACAGGATGGAACATGTGCAGCTAATAACTAAAGATATTGAGTCTACCAGTGGAGGCTGGAATCTTTATAAGCAGGAAGGTTAAATAAAGATCATCACCATTGACAGCGCAGAGTTAATGAGTCTCCCCTAAGCTCAGAGCTTCATTCTGCCAAACCGCATCACAGGTCACACAGCTGCACAGGTTCTAGGAGGGGAGGTTCAATAATAAGGAGCTGGTTCAGCGAGGTTCCTCTTAGAGCTGGAGCATCTCAGCACACAAGTTGCCTAAAGTTTGAAGTCAAGGAAACCATAAGTTAAAGTCACTCTGTAACATTACATGGGTTTATGGTTAAATGACTTGACAGGTCTTATGCTGTCTCATGCTGGTCTGGTCACTCTGGTCAGCTCTCTTGTTCTTACTTGAAGCTAATCAGATCAAAAACTGAGAACCTTGGTGACTGTCACCAAATCCGCAGGTTGTCTGAAATAAATAGACCAAAATGTTGCTTTCTTTTTATATTTTATATAACTATGTTTGGCAAAAACCCAAAACTGCTCATCACCTCCAGAAGCATCATTTTGTGCATTTCCCTTATCCCCTTGTTAGATGACTTTTGGTGGATGGTGTCCTCTAGGCAGACTTAATGTATTGAGGAATGATACATGGATTATTACAGATGTAGCACAGCCACATAAAAGGCTTTTATAGGGGAAAGATTAATAAGCTGAAAAAGGGAAAGCAGCTGTGCCCCTTCAAATGTGTCCTTTTGGGTTTTATTTGCCCCATAAACTGGGTTTTGGGCCCTGATCGTACTCTCGCAAGACTGCGCATCCCGGTTGCGAGAGGTCGGCGGTGACGCATGAGGTCACCTGATCCACCTTTAAAGTGCTGCCGCGAAGAAGCGAGAGGGGGGAGAGATGATGAAAATACACAGCGCTGTCTCCTTAAGAGAGAGAGTGAAGACCGGGACGAGTTGGATTATACCGGTTTCTGGATTAACCATAGTCAGACTCATTCACTCTGTTTTCATGCTCCCGGACTGATTCAATAATACCGGTGAGACCTGGCCATCTCGACCGCTACACACACTCACAAATGCACTCATAAATAACTGGGACTCTGGACAATTCATTCCATCCGCACACACACACATCCATTTTTTTTTTTTTTTTTTTTTTTTGTAAATATTTTTTATATATTGTGTTTTTTGGTGCAATGTTTTTTTTTTTTTTTCGTCACTTAATACACTTTGGTTTTGGTTAAATTGTTGTTGTTTGTCTTTTCTTGTTCTGCTAGGCCTATACTGCACTGGAAGTTAGATTCAAGTAATTAGGTTTTTAACAAATCTGAACATTACACAGATTAACAGCATTTTAGAGAAACATGTCTCAGGTACAAGCCCACAATGTTTTCAGGATGCCCACAATCGTGCACCTGACTGCAGAGAATATTAACTGGTGTTGGACACTTTCTTCTCTCTCTGGAAAACAAAAAGTTCTCCACTGATGAGATTAATAAATGTACAGTGGAAAGTGTACCTTGGATTACGAGCATAATTCTTTCCAGAATCAAAACATTAAATCAAGTAAACCAAATCAAATTTTCCCATGAGAAATAATGGAAACTCACATTATTCGTTTCACAGCCCAAACAAATAAATATAACAATAATTAATACAAAATATGAAGTAAAAATAAAACAAATTAACCTGCACTTTACCTTTAAAAAAAGTAAAAATAAATCCCCACAGATAAGTGTTTCCGTTTATGCGCGCAGGCGCTGTGTATCTGTGTGTGTGTATGTGTGTGTATGTAATGTGCATGCACACACACACACGCACACACACACACACACACATTAACGGAAAGATCAGAAAAATTAGCAAGGACCATCGCTAATGACACTCGCGTGAGCACATACAGTACAGAGCAAAAGTTTGGACACCTTCTCATTCAAAGAGGTTGAATTTGTATTATGGCAAGAAAAAAGCAGCTAAGTGGAGAAAAACAAGTGGCATCATTACTTTAAAAAATGAAGGTCAGTCAGTCGGAAAAATTGGGAAAACTTTGAAAGTGTCCCCAAGTGCAGTCACAAAAACCATCAAGCGCTACAAAGAAACTGGCTCACATGTGGACCGGCCCAGGAAAGGAAGACCGAGAGTCGCCTCTGCTGCGGAGGATAAGTTCATCCGAGTCACCAGCCTCAGAAATCGCAGGTTAACAGCAGCTCAGATCAGAGAGCAGGTCAATGGCACACAGAGTTCTAGCAGCAGACACGTCTCTAGAACAACTGTTAAGAGGAGACTGTGTGAATCAGGCCTTCATGGTAGAAGATCTGCTAGGAAACCACTGCTAAG
>JAAGKR010003483.1:0-70000 GCA_011419295.1 Clarias macrocephalus
CACACACACACACACACACACACAAGACAAATAATATTCTGGGATTTTTGCCCACTCCCACGCTATGAACCCACCCTGTTCTCTCTCCCTGTCTCTCTCACAAACACACACAAATATGCACAAACACACACTTCCAGGCACAGCTCTGGCAGTTTACATACTGATAAACAATTTCCTTTTAATCATACGAGAGAGTGTTAAGAGATCTTATGAAGAGGAGCAAGCAACCCTCCAGGTCTACAATCCTCACCACAGATCCATAAATCACAAATGTCTCTGTGCAACTGGTACAACATGGCATATTTTTCAAAAAATGGAACCTTCTCAACATGAGGCGTCATCCTGTTCAGGGTTTTTTTTTCTCTCTCTCTCTGTCAAAATTCATAGAACGTTTCCAGGAAGTTCAGGACAGAGCAGAATTTCAGCTAGATGTCTTACAGAACTTCGAACATCTCACATTTGTTTGAACCCATCCATTTTTCAGGAACCGGTCCCAGCGGTTCCAATACTTTTAGCGATGACTGTATAGGACGACGCTGTCAAATTCTCAAATCCAATTGGTCAGACACTGTTGATTAATTTTCTACACAAGCAGCTCAGAATCAGTAGTTTGGGCTGTAATTCAAATCAAAGGTTCTTCTTCATCTTCTTCTTTTGTTGTTTACTAGGTCTCATACAGTACTTCCTCATCTTCCTAATGCTGAATTTCCAGAACAAAGTTTTCCTTACGCACGACTAATGTGTCCAGCCCAGATCTTACCTTGACTTGCTGTGTGTCTCGAACTCTTTGTCTGCTTTATCCGCTACTTCCACACACTCTTTCTTCTCGACACGTTCCCCCACAGAACGACTCAGCAACTAGTTTACATCCTTTTATTGTTTCTATGGTAACAGCTTATTCCAAGTGACCTGCATGGTAAACACTCCACATAGTGTAAGCTATGATTTAAAATAAAATGGGGTTGATGTAGTGAACTTTCTTTTGATCCAGTAAAGTTCCTCTAAATGTCATTTATGTAACATTTATACTCTAAAAAGGCATTGGTTTAATATTTGTTTAATATTTGTGGAAGGAGTCTCCAGTGTTTTGTGTGTCCAGTTTTTTTTGTTGTTGTTGTTTTTGTTGTTGTAAACATGAAAATTTGTCTTTTTTTGTCTAATACAAAAGTCTGTTATGCAAAAGTCACTTTTAGTCATTGTACACATTGGGATAGGTATCTAGTACGCATGCAACAAAAGTAAATAAATAAATGAATAAACATTTTAAAATACGTAAACAAGCTAGGGTGGCATGATGGTGTACTGGTTAGCACTTGCACCTCCAGGGTCCACATTCGATTCCCATCTTTGCATGCATGGAGCTTGTACAGTATGTTCTTCCCTGTGCTTGGTGGGTTTCCTCCAGGTACAGTACACCGGTTTCCTTCCACCATCCAAAGACACGGTGGTGTAGTGGTTAGCACTGTCGCCTTGCACCGCCAGGGTATGAGTTCAATCCCCGGCCAGGCTCGATTCCCGTCTCTATGGGCATGGAGTTTGCATGTTCTCCCCGTGCTTGGTGGGTTTCCTCCCACAGTCCAAAGACATGTAGGTTAGGCCTGTTGAGTGTGTGTGTGTGTCTGTGCCCTGCGATGGATTGGCACCCTGTCCAGGATGTACCCTGCCATGTGCCCTAAGTCTCCTGGGATTGGCTCCAGGCCCCCCCGTGACCCTGAATAAAGGATTAAGCGGCATAGATGATGAATATATAGTAAGAATATTCCCCTATTGTGACCTTATAACAGAAAATAACCCCCTTTTGGCTTTGATTGTTTCTCAACCCTGCCCAGCTCTGGGGGAATGGAGGTGAGCATGGCTTGGCAGAAACGTATGTACGTAGACACTGAAACAGCACGTCCAGCAAAGGAGTGAAATTCAGGGAGTTTGAGGTATGAGAAAATGCATTATCTGACCAGTATTTTCATTGGAGCATTCATACACACACACACACACACACACACACACACACACACACACACACACACACACACACACACATTTTGTGAGACCTCTAAATTCCTGCTAACAATGTTAGCAGCAATACTAGTGGCCAAAAAAATTGCTAGCACCAAACTTGAACATGGCCGTGCGAGCCGTCCTCCTGCCTTTATTATTACTAGAAAGCATTTGACCTGCCCATTGAATATTTAGGCCATTTTTTTAAGATGCCAGTCACGAAGTTTTTTTTATGTTTGTAATAATCCCACACCCCAACACCTGATGTAAACAGTTCTTTATTCTCGCCCAGCAATGTGTTGGTGCCGCCCTGGAACTACTCTTTCTGTCTGAGGGCCGGTGCTTTGGCTGTCGGCAAAAAAAGTACGGGCTCAAAATCGGGTACTGGCACTGAACCAGCTCCGGAACAGCCTTGTTGGAGAAGGGGTATGAGACCTGCATTAACTTGTTGAAGAAGTGACATATGAGACCATTATGAGAGGAAAAACAAGATGCCGGTATGGAGAAAGACTGTATTTCATCAAGTAGTTTATTGCTTTGATAAAATGGTTGAAAAAATCAATATGACAAAATGTAGTGTTCTACAAATAATTAAAATTCTCCTTAAAAAAATATTAACGGCAAATAATTATTTCACCAAACATAGCCTACATGATTATTGTTTTAATTCCGTGAGTATTATTACAGTATTCGGTTACTGCGATGTGCTCACAGGTGTATTATATTAATATTTTAAAATGGCTTGAAAAACGTCTCAGCAAGATTTGTATTACTTTGAAAGCAGAAAGTTCGCCAAAACTTCTCACTGTCCCACAACTTGCTTAACTACTCTGTTTTCCTTGACACCAGCAAGCTCGTTTCACACACACATGGGAATATCAGTGCTATGAAAAATGCTCTATTGTTTTTCCATCCTGTTCGGGGACGATGTGTTTGTTGCGATTAATCTACAACCGTCTGGGTGAGCATGTTGCAATGTTTAGACAATATATTATGGGTCTTTTCTAATGGAGGGTTCTCCTCTCTCCTCAGGGAAATGCTGGAGCTCTTTGGGGCCATTGGGTTCTTGGTCACCACCCTGGCCACCGCCCTTCTCCCCCGATTGCACAGTTTAAAACTCTTACGAATTTCTTATTTAATAATAAAAAAGGATTTCGTATCCATCTGTTGGCAACACTGTACCACTGTGGAACAATCACCAATCAACCACAATCATCAACTCATCAACTCATCCCTGTTGATTTTCTACCATACTGATATTACGGTCATCATTCCCATCTCCATCCCTGTCTCGACCCTCACTCTCGCTCTCTCGCTACCGTGTGACCTCATCTTCCTCAACACTATATAACACCTCATCCTCACTCTCATCGACTGGTGGAACCACTTGTGCTTTATACCTTATTGAAGTACCTTCACTTGTAGATTCACCTCCAGCATTAAATCATAATATGTGTAGATATAATACGTGACTGAGAGATATTACTCATAGCAAATACATTTAGATAATTCTAATGCTTTTCCCTAAAAATAAAATAAACTGTAAGTGCATTCCAACCTACTGTACAGTACTATGGCCTTATCTTATATTCCATTATAGTATAATGCTTGCTCGAAGTAACATGCATTTTTTTTTCTCTTTTTGTACTATCCTATGATACATTTGACTATGTGTCATATAAAGGTTTTGAAAATACTTATTTACTCATTAGATAGGTCGGATTTTTGATCAGATCTGGATGGAGAATGATTGGCATTTCATTAGAGAAAAGTCTGTGTGACATGCAAACGTGCAGAAACAAGAAGTAAAATATGACTCATGTGACCATGTTTGTTCATTTTCATTGGCTAGTATTTTAGTTCCCTTCCCCAAAGATAGCATTTAATTAAATGGGTGTTTGGTTAAAATAAATAAATAAATAAATAAATAAATAAATAAAAAGGTAAACAGGTTATTTTGACTAGAGGCAATACGGTTACCATATACTGTACAGCAGGGTTGAACAAAAAAATAAATAAATAAAATTGACCAAAATTGTCCATGTGCTTCAAACAGGATATACTCACCTGCTCTTCAGTTAAATATGGAGTCTAATATTTCCTTGTACTTTGCGCAGTTTTCTAATCCTGAGAATCAGCAAGTTCAAGCTTACTCTTTTTTTCTGCATCCTAAAACCCAGATGGTAATTTTTTAGCTGCCAGAAATTCTCGCTCACCAAATCATAGAACGTTAAGCCATCTGTAACATAAATAATTCATCCATTCATCTTCTGTAAGCATTTCTTTCAGGGTCAGAGTCACAGTGGACCTGGAGCCTCTCCCATGAACACAGGGCGTGAGCTGGGTATACGGCCTGGATGGGACACCAGGGCACCGCACACAAACACACACACACACACACACACACACACACACACACACACACACACACACACACACACACACACACACACACACTCACGGTGACACACTCTTTCATTCCTACCAATTTACTGTTACCAATGGACCTACCAGAATATTTTTTTCGCAAGGTTGGAAGAAACTGTAGAGCCTGGCGATAATGTTAGATGAATAAACATAAAACGTCCTAAGAAGTGAAAATTGCGGTTCAAATCTGAGAAAGAAAAGATTGGTTTAGGAAAATTACTTTTCAGAGGGTTACTTCCCCGAAACAGGCAAAAGCAAACGATTGCTGAAAAAAAATATAACTGTAAAAGAAAACTGAAAAAGATGAGATAAGATGGGGCTATGTGATGGGAAGGAGATGATGGTGAAGACTGATACAAAAAGAAATACGTACATGGCTGGATGATCAGAAAAAAAAGCAGCCATTGTTGGGGGAACCTAGAAAGCCTTCACTAGACAATAGAACTCCATTTGAACAGTTTGATAGCAAAATGAGATAACTCCATCTTTGCAGTTTTGAGAGAAAGGAGTTTTTTTTTTTTTTTTTTTTTTTTCAAATGAAGCAAGAAGAATTGCAAACTGATGGAATATTTTGAGCATGTTTTCTTTGAGTCACGAGGGTGTTAAAAAGCACAAATGCCAAAATGTTTCATCTAAATTGTTTGGGTTATAGAAGCGTGAATTCTGTGCAAATTTTTCCAAACTCCACCTTCTTTATCGTCACAATGGATAATTAGAATGCAGTTGTGTTTCTGTTTATTAAAGTATGCAGTTAACTCTGCATTTGTATGCGGTTATGCTTTGACTGTGATTTTGTGGTCAGGGAAAAAATTGTTGAGATTCGTTGGACACGAAACCTTTTTCCTTTTAATTACAAAGATTGCTGAAGATCATGACGAACGTTCTATAATATCCAAAAACACTTCAGTCTACATCATCATAAGCCTCTACCAGTTTATTCACACTTCCAATTACACAATAAAATGATACACCCATGAACAATTTCATATTTGTATTTGGCATCACCTGACTGCACATAATGGATCCCTTAAGTTATAACAGGTCAAAAATCCCAATACGGAGCAAAAGTAGTAGACATAAGCAGCCACAGTGAACCCAACAGCTTCCCACACACAGTGTGTGCATCTCATATCTCTTGTACACACATATACACTGACACTACAAACTAACTTCACCACAGTGCTAAAAGTACCGTATCCCACAGTAGTTTTGTAAAGTACGTAACATGATTTTCATACAACGTCCAAACAGTATAACGTCTTACATTTATCTAGAGCGACTTACATTTTTATCTGATTATCTGAGCAGTTGACATTTAAGGGCCCAACAGTGGCGACTTGGTGGTCATGTGGTTTGAACCTGGGACCTTCCAAACCACCAGTCCAGATCCTTAACCACTGAGCCAACCCTGTACGTGTACCCGTCTTATTCCCACGTGACGGACTGAGAATGTTAAAGGACATATAATTGTATTCCATTCATTCTGTGGTCATTTCTTTGGCAGTAACAATGTGTGAACGTCCATTTTCTTGGCTTTAACATTCTCCGAAAAACATTAAATGCATTTAGTTTACTCACAGAAGTCTATTATTTCCCACCCCCCATAGTTTCACAGGTATGTGCTGAGGTTTGTCTAAAATTTAAAACTTTTATAATAAGGTGATATAGAGCAGTTTTCCAATTAATCGTTTTCGTTTTTTTTTTTATAGATAACCTTGTGTTTATATATATATATATATATATATATATATATATATATATATATATATTTCCAAATCAAGTAAAAGTGTGAAAAAAATATAGAGTGTACAGTTGTACAATACCTCAGTATACACACACTCTGACCTAAGAAATTTTGCCTTAACTGAAATTTTGCAAGAAAGTCACTTGTACACACAGGAGCCATTGAAAACGTGTCATTTTTATGCAATATTTAGTGAAGACTTGGCACCATGGGTCAAGGACAGTGGCAAGAAGGAACGGAATCATAAATTAAAGTTATGTAAGGTTTAATATCTATTTATTTCATATTTTTTACTTAATTTATATGTCTTTTTGAAACGTTTTGATTGTTTTTATATGCAACAATATCATTATAATGTTGGGAATTTGTAATATTGATCATATTTCTGGGAGGCTGAAATTTAATATCTGCATTTACATTACTTCCCAGGGGAAAATCTGTTTCACAATATTCAAATTTACCCCTAAGAACTTGCCTCAATTTGTAGAGGTACAGCTGTAACTTCTAAGTAAATAAAAAATCACTTTTGACGACTTAGTTTCCATTATATTCAGTATTGAGAGAGATGATCTGAAAATACGAGCAGCGTTTAAATCAAACTGGGACCTGTGATGAAATTTCCCATGGAATAAGGAATAAAACCGATTGACATTTACAGACAACATCAAGCACAGTACGCTGATGAGACTCTGGCCGAGGTGGCTCAGAACCCGCTGCAGTCGCTCCCACGAACAGCCAGCGTGTGGAGCAGCTTCTTAATTATCTTAAAAATTATTTATTTGTCAGGAACTTACTGAAGAATCTGTCATTCACCAACAGCACATGCACATTACAGGAACTGGCCTGGGAGTTATTCCTACTGTACCTCCCCCATACGGTCCTGACCTCGCTCCAAGCCGTAGATGTTTGGGTCATTGAAGGAGTTCCTGGGAGGCCAGTGATGCACCACAGCTCTGGGGTAATGAGCTTAGTGATCATCAGACATGTCTGCATTTTAAACGTTCATTCTGTAACATCTGTATGGCAAAATGTTCATCTGTCTACACTGTCCTAGACATTGCTGCTAAGTATTTGGTTACAATGACCGGTGTATTCACAAACACTACGATGTGTTGTGGTTTACTTCCCTCCCCTGATAATTAAGCAGGATGTTTAGCTCTGGGAGTGAACAAATGTCTAGAGGGCTTAAAGCAGAGACAGTTTCATCCATTTGTAAAAAAAAAAAAAAAAAAAAAAGTAGTGACTGTGAGAAAAGTCTTGCTGTAGTAGCAAATTTTGTTTCATCGCAGATTTTTTTTAATAGTTCCTGTGTGTGTGTGTGTGTGTGTGTGTGTGTGTGTGTGTGTGTGTGTGTGTGTGTGTGTGTGTGTGTGTTTAGGACTTACACAATTAATCTAATCTTTATTTAATGGTGTATCATATGTGATAATTTCATATTCAGTAACAAATTTACCGGAGTAAAGTAATGACTGCAATTAAGGTTACGGGGTAAAGTTCTGCTTCTCTCTCTCTCTGTGTGAGTGTGTGTGTGTGTGTGTGTGTGTGTGTGGCCAGAGAAGAGTCAGGAGCTGTGCTCCCTCTCCATGGTGCAGTTCATTTGCATTCGGTATGGGGACGTGTCATAAATCAACTGAGCTGAGAGTAATGGGGCCTGCGCTGGGGAAATCTCTCAACACTACACCTACTGTATAAGGCACACACACACACACACACACACACACACACACACACACACACACACACACACCATACAAAGCAAGAATCCTGGTTACCGCACATTCCAGTAGTTTTTCATAGTCAGTTACATACGTGGTTACTCAGGATGTAACCCACACACACACACACACACACACACACACTACAGTAAACACACACACTGTTGTACATCATCATACTGTATGTCCTAATTAGAACTCCAGTAAAAAATACCAGGACTGGTCACTTCTTCTTTGTGCCAAAGCAAAATTTAGAGCACACATCTGTTGGGGAGCGCTCGGCTCTCCAGCCATACTGCAGGAACATCAACATTTACACACGCACGCACACACACACACACACACACACACACACACACACACACACACGCACACACACACACACACAGTCATTTCACAGTGATGCACTGATGTGTTAGAAAACCTGGTGAAAATCATTCAAGCACGGACCCTCTTTCATCATAACTAACGACACACAGGCCACGCCTCCTTCACTGAGACTGACACACACAGGCCACACCTCCTTCACTGAGACTGACACATACAGGCCACACCTCCTTCACTGAGACTGACACACACAGGCCACACCTCCTTGACTAAGACTGACACATACAGGCCACACCTCCTTCACTGAGACTGACACACACAGGCCACACCTCCTTCACTGAGACTGACACACACAGGCCACACCTCCTTGACTAAGACTGACATATACAGGCCACACCTCCTTCACTGAGACTGACACACACAGGCCACACCTCCTTGACTAAGACTGACACATCCAGGCCACACCTCCTTCACTGAGACTGACACACACAGGCCACACCTCCTTCACTGAGACTGACACACACAGGCCACACCTCTTTGACTAAAACTGACACACACAGGCCACGCCTCCTTCACTGAGACTGACACACACAGGCCACACCTCCTTTTCTAAGACTGACACATACAGGCCACACCTCCTTCTCTGAGACTGACACACAAAGGCCACACCTCCTTCACTGAGACTAATAGACACATAAGCCACACATACTTTTCTGAGACGGACAGCCACAAAGGCCACACCTCCTTCACTAAGACTGACAGACACACAGGCCACGCCTCCTTAAATATGACTGACACGTACAGACACCACAGCTCCTTCCACAGAGGCCACGCCTCCTTCACTAGGACTGACAGACACACAGGCCACACAGACCTCCTTTAATGAAACTTTACAACCTGTTCACTTTGATTGACACACACACACACACACACACACACACACACACACAGAAAAGTGACAGATTTTTACAGATTTTTGACAGACAGATCAGCTACACCCAATTTAACTATATTACAGGTCCAGATGCCTTTGAGGATGTGTTTAATTAATTTATAAATTAAAAGTCAGTGTTGGTTTGTCTTGGCGCTGATGAGCTCTGTGATGGGCAGCTGTGTTCCCGCCTCCAGGCACTGGCCCTCTGATGCCCGGGCTGCAGGAAACTGGCCTGGTGGCCATCAGCTTTCCAACAGTGTGCTCAGCCATAAGCTATATATACTTATATACTAACTCTATCTCACACACACACACACACACACACACACACACACACACACACACACACACACACACACACACACAGACACACACATGCCACATGTTGTCCAGTAAGACCCCTTGGGCAAGTTCATAAACTGTCACTCTCGCTTTGGACATTTGCTTTTAATGCACAGCTAGCTTTCCAACACACACACACACACACACACACACACACACACACACACACACACACACACACACACACACACACACACACACACACACACACAATAAATAAAAATTACATCATAAAGTTGATGAAATAGTTTTGAATCTGTTGCCTTCTATAATCTTTTATTGTATAATTATTTATTATAAGAAATTAAATATGATATGATTAAGCCTTGAAAGATTTTACCGTTTTAAAGCTTAAAATTATGTCACTGCTGTGCAGACCTTCTAAATTGGTGGCAAGGTGGTGTAGTGGTTAGCACTGTCGCCTTGCACCTTCAGGGTCCGGGTTCGATTCCTGTCTCTATGTGCATGGAATTTGCATGTTCTCCCCGTGCTTGGTGGGTTTCCTCCGGGTACTCCGGTTTCCTCCCACAGTCCAAAGACATACAGATTAAGTGAATTGGTGTTCCCTGTAGTGTGTGCCTCGTGTCCTATGTCTCCTGGGAAAGGCTCCAGGCCCCCACAATCCTGAATACAGGATAAAGAGGTATAGAAGATGAGTGAGATATTCTAAATTTTTGAAAACAAACAAACAAAAAAATCCATAAATTTTTTTTTCTACATGCTAATATGCAATAACCTCTTTTGGACAATTGATTTTGAGATGCGTCTTAACACTTCTAATCTGGGCTGCTATAAGTTTTGGTCTTGGTTTCTGGGAAGGTCTTCCTGAGAGCCAGTTTCATCATGGTGCTTGATGGGTTTTGCAAATGCACTCGACAATACCGTTCTTGCAAGAACGGTTCGAGAACAGCTGACCGTTCTGTCTTAAAATTACAACTGACTTGTTGTTGTTGTTGTTGTTGTTGTTATTATTATTATTATTATTATTATTATTATTATTATTGCTCTACGTACAATGTAGAAAATAAATCCAAACTTTTGCCTGGTACTGTATGTTGAATAATAGATTTAATACTCTTATTATTGGTTTACATGTACATTTTGTAATTAAAATAAATATAACTGTATTAAAAATATATATTTCTAATATGTTTTTTATAACATTTAAGGCCATTTTGTATAGTACATTAAGTTAGCGATTTATGTCAAATAAAACTTTTTTTAATTATATTTTGAATTTATATTTTATCCTTTTTTTTTCCAAATATTGTATTTGTTTTTAATTTAGTAACTAGAAATAGGTTATTTATTTATTTATTTATTTATTATTTATTATAATAAGGAATAAAATGGAAATTTGACCAGATTCAAAATATGTTCACTTGCTAAGATGTCAAATTTTTGCCGTGTTAATACAAATGTAAATGTAAACCCGTAGTCACTGAATATTCATAAAGGTAAAAAATATATATTATTATTAATTAGATAATTGTTGTGTGTCCGAATATTATGTTAAGCACGTGTTGTTGATATTATTTTCTTTTAAACGTATTTACTTGAGCTTGCTTTGCAGGGTTTTTTGTCTCTTTGCCTTGAACATTATTTCTAAGCCTGCCATGTCTACTGGAACTTATTTAATGTTACCTTCACTTTCATGCCTGTAAAAACATTTCCACCTGAACCAGAAGATCACATGAAATCAGTTTGCCGTCACGTGCATCACCGGGCCTCGTTACTATCCTACAATAGAGCGTATTCTATTTTATTAACATTTTCATGCTAATTTTTGTCCTTAACAGTGAAATTATGCAGACGTTTCCAGCTAGAGTGTGTGATGTCCTTGCTGTGAGCAAAATGACGACAGTAGAAGGTGCTTTTGAAGAGCAATGCTCACTCTAAGGCCTTGTGGGACTGTTTGCAGAATTTTACAGTAAGCAAAAAAAAAAAAAACACTTAATATAAGCAATGCAATGCCCTGGTATAGTGTTCTAGTCATTATAATAATAACATTGCATTTGATCTCATTTTCCATGAAAATAATGGATTGTATGGAAAACATGCCATGAGTTTAATCATTTCACATCTAATACAAATATTAATGTACTGTAAGTGCCACACAGTCAGCAGGAGGAAGGGGCTCATTAGAGATTAGATTTTATTTGTGTCTCTAACTGAAGTCACTCAAGACAGGTATAGTAGATTATACTGTACATTATAGTACGGTCTGTAGTTTTGAAGGGTTGAATGGCACCAAGGCATTGGCACAGAATGAGATTTGGGAGCTGGCACTTTAGCCAGATTTATGCTTCTGCGTCAAGTGTACACAGAGCCCAGAGCGTTTTTTCAGCATTTCTACTTGTGTGTCTGCTTTGCTCTGCAATTACACCATCAGTCCTCTAGTAGGCAGTGAGGTTTTACTGCTGAGTCTCTTTCTCAATCTCTGGTAAGTACTACAAATCATTTAAACTGAGTGAATTCTGTTGGTTTTGGAGCAAAACTCGGACTCGGAGGACCGATCACAGTTGTCGTGGCAACATGTACAGTAGCTACTGTACATTTCTTTCTAGGTAGGTTTTGGATATGCAAGACTTATGACATATAGTAGGCTTCATGAAGAAGCATAAATCAGCCTTTAACCAATAAGCTCTAGAGGCAGTCTGGAGCAGGACTAAATTAACAAGGAAAATAATTATTCTGAAGGTTAAAGTGACTAAGAAGGAATGTAGGCTTGGGAGGGTGGTACAGAGAGAAGCAGCTGAACAGAGGTTTATCATAATACTGGAGCGGGATCATTATACAATACTTAAACAAATGAGAAAAGTAGGACTTGGTAAAGAGTTTATATTAAAATGCTTCAAATTCCTGCCTTTAATTAATGTTATCTATATGAATAAAAGAAAGGTCTGTGTATTGGTCAGATCTCACTCTTTCAATTATATCTTTATGTTTCGTACATTATAGGACCGGAAATCAGCCTCAGAAAAATGTCTGTTTGTCTGTCTGTCTGTCTGCATGTACTGTGCTGTCTGTAATGTATGTAATGTATGTAATGTATGTAATGTATGTCTGTATGTATGTATGTACTGTCTACACTCACCTAAAGGATTATTAGGGACACCTGTTCAATTTCTCATGAATGCAATTATCTAATCAACCAATCACATGGCAGTTGCTTCAATGCATTTAGGGGTGTGGTCCTGGTCAAGACAATCTCCTGAACTCCAAACTGAATGTCAGAATGAGAAAGAAAGGTGATTTAAGCAATTTTGGGCGTGGCATGGTTGTTGGCTCCAGACGGGCTGGTCTGAGTATTTCACAATCTGCTCAGTTACTGGGATTTTCACGCACAACCATTTCTAGGGTTTATAAAGACTGGTGTGAAAAGGGAAAAACATCCAGTATGCCGCAGTCCTGTGGGCTAAAATGCCTTGTTGGTGCTAGAGGTCAGAGGAGAATGGGCCGACTGATTCAAGCTGATAGAAGAGCAACTTTGACTGAAATAACCACTCGTTACAACCGAGGTGTGCAGCAAAGCATTTGTGAAGCCACAACACGCCTAACCTTGAGGCGGATGGGCTACAACTGCAGAAGACCCCACCGGGTACCACTCATCTCCACTACAAATAGGAAAAAGAGGCTACAATTTGCACGAGCTCACCAAAATTGGACAGTTGAAGACTGGAAAAATGTTGCCTGGTCTGATGAGTCTTGATTTCTGATGAGACATTCAAATGGTAGAGTCAGAATTTGGCGTAAACAGAATGAGAACATGGATCCATCATGCCTTGTTACCACTGTGCAGGCTGGTGGTGGTGGTGCTGTAATGGTCTGGGGGATCTTTTCTTGGCACACTTTAGGCCCCTTAGTGCCAATTGGGCATCGTTTAAATGCCACGGCCTACCTGAGCATTGTTTCTGACCATGTCCATCCCTTTATGACCACCATGTCTCCATCCTCTGATGGCTACTTCCAGCAGGATAATGCACCATGTCACAAAGCTCGAATCATTTCACATTGGTTTCTTGAACATGACAATGAGTTCACTGTACTAAAATGGCCCCCACAGTCACCAGATCTCAACCCAATAGAGCATCTTTGGGATGTGGTGGAACGGGAGCTTCGTGCCCTGGATGTGCATCCCACAAATCTCCATCAACTGCAAGATGCTTTCCTATCGATATGGGCCAACGTTTCTAAAGAACGCATTCAGCACCTTGTTGAATCAATGCCACGTAGAATTAAGGCAGTTCTGAAGGTGAAAGGGGGTCAAACACCGTATTAGTGTGGTGTTCCTAATAATCCTTTAGGTGAGTGTATGTACTTAAAATGTTGAGTAAAACTTAACTTATGAGCAGTTATGTTCTGGATTATGTCCCAGCATCTAGCTTTTTTTTCCCCCCTAATTTGCTGCTTTTTTCCTCAAGGTGGGCGTGGCTATACACGTTATTTAAAAGAGCATGCGGAAGACACAGAAATGACAAAATCCTCAAGAAACAGAAATGAAAATTTGACACAGCTTGTTTACTCCAAAAAAACGAAAAGTAAACTACAAAAACTGAACGTTCACAGATGAATGGACAGACCAAAGTATGTTTATTCTTCCTACAAACTGAAACCAGTTTGTCTGATATGTTCCGAGGCGAGGTCATGTAAAGGTCCTTCTGATATTTTTTGGCTCTGGAACAGGACCTCGACCATAATTATCAACTAAAGTGCATAGTAATCTAATGTCAGTTAGACAGTGCCTCCACTGTACACTGTTGTGACTGATGCTATGGTAGTCACATGTCTGCAAAAGGTCTATATTAACACTGCTATTTCATTTAATTGCCCTTTAATTCGCCAACACAAGTTTCTCACCGAAATGTTTGCGCATTCCTCCTTTCAGGGTTGTAGCATTGCAGCTGACAAACTTTCTAGCTGATGTCTCATTGTGTTGCATCAGTATTTCTGGATAATCCTCCATTCTCATGATGCCATCTATTTTCTGAAGTGCACTTTCTAGCAAAACACAACTCAACAACACGATGCTGCCACCCCCATGCTTCACACTGCAGGATGTTGCTCTGCAGATGAAAAGTCTCAGCTGTTTTTCCCCCACGCATCCTGGAGATCGTTATGGCCGAACTGTTATTGTTTCTCCAAAGTGTCACTCTTTCAAACGCCTATGTCTTTGTCCTGGAAATGTCAGACTGGATTTTTAAAGCCTGCCTCACAGTAAGGATTTACTCTTTGTACGGTAGCTTCTCAAGGCAGGGGAATTATGATGGATGGACATGTTTGGTACCTGTTGCCACCAAATATTTAACCGGTTGCTTTGTTGTCTTGTGGAACATTCTGGGTGAAAATTCGTTTATCCTATGGTGTACATTTGTATGTTTTTTTTCTGAATAATGCAGTCTCTGGGTGGTCTGGAGATTTGGATGTTGCTCCTCCGACTCTTGATGGAGTTACTTGAATTTTCCAAGTGTATCAGGAAAGTTTAAGATCATTTGTTACATGTGCTTTACAGCACAGTGATTTTTTTTTTCACATGTCCCAGTTAGGAGGCTGGGGTCAGAGTGCACCAGCATCCAGGATCCAGTGTCCCTAGACAAAATGGGGTTAAGGGCCTTGATCAAGGGCTTAACAGTAGCTGATTGGCTGTATTGGGGCTTGAACCCCTGACTCAGAACAGAGTAACCTAGAGGTAGACTCTTTTACGGGTGGGGTGGGGTGGGGGGGGGAGGACTCTCAGTAAACTCCTAATTATAAAAATTGTCCAATCACATAGACTTCTGGGGTAATGAGTTGAAGCTGACATAAATCTGCATCTAATGTAGTAAAAAAAAAAAAAAAAAAAAGTTGACTGTCAAAATAAATGTCTTATAACATATAATGCTTGGAATAACCTAATGACTATAAATATAATTGTAATTTACCTCATTTATGATACATACATACTAGGAAGGGTCATGTTAGTATTTCTAAGGAGATCGCAATGAAGAAACAATCACTAATTCAGCATCACTCACTCATTCATCGGCTTTATTCTGTATCCAGGGTCGTGGGGGGCCCAGGAGACTTTACATCCTGGCCAGGGTACCAGTCCATCACAGGGCACAAACACACACATTCACTCACACACTACGGGAAATGTGGGAATGCCACTTAGCCTAACCTACAAGTCTTTGGACTGTGACACAAATACTGGGAGAACATGGACCTGGGAGGACCCTGGGGGTGCAAGGCGACAGTGCTAACCACTACACCACCTCTTTAAGTGTGACAGTTTACGATGTACTTAATGGAATCCGATCAACTATCAGTGCATTTATCCGAATATAACATGAAAGTACCAATACGCATCAAGACTGATGACAAATCCAGTCAAGAAACCCTTCTGCTAAATGAGCAGCGAATGTACAGTTGTACTTTTGAGGCCCGAATGTGGCAGAAATGGTAGCGGCTTCAAATTCAATTCTCAGCCGCAGGGCCTTGGCTCTAATCCGGTGACTCGTGGACGTGAGTAAAGACCATAAATGTCGACCCTTTACCCGGAGACTGGTGTAAGGATATTGTTCATCAGCCTGAGGAGACTTTCCATTCTACACTAGAATGAGAGAGAGAGAGCGAGAGAGAGAGAGAGATGATGGAGCATAGTGTGCAAATCCACTGAATCTATTACCCAAGGAATTGAACTAGAATTGATTCATTTATCCGCCATAAGCAGAAAAATGAATTGAAATTATGAGAACGATGCTGGTGTGTGTGTGTGTGTGTGTGTGTGTGTGTGTGTGTGTGTGTGTGTGTGTGTGTGTGTGTGTGTGTGTGTGTGTGTGTGGTGCTGTAACTTGAGGTCAAATATGTCTTGAATAATGGAACAAACTATGAAGGAAGAGAAAAAAACTATCGATTATGGTGGATTAAGGAGGAGCAGACTGGTAGCAGTCAGAAGCACATTCTTTGATGCATGAATGAAGTGCAAAAAAAAAAAAAAAAAAAAAAACCTTGCAGGACCGACGAGGGACGCTATGAACTGTATCATTGCAGTATTTCCACTCTAATTCCCCCGTAATGAGTGTGTAATGGCGGGAGCGCGGAGTCTCCGTGTGTTATCCCAGTCATAAAATCGCCTCTATCTTTAAAGAGCACTCACAGAAGCACAATTACCCCTGTGACATCTCGTACTGCATGATTTATGAAGTGAATATTGCTTTTTCCTCTTCTGTCTTCTACACACCTCCTCCTCATCCCCCCCCCGCCCCCCCCCCCATACACACACATCCTACCCTCCGACTCAATCCGTCATCATACAGCAATAGAGTTAGCAAGCGTATTGATTGGAAGGAAAACGCCTTTGGTACGGACCGGGGCATTAAGTGGAATAAGCAGGTGTGTGTTTATGTGCATGTGGCGAAGGGGAGGAGAAGAAAAGATGGAGGACGGCTCCTGCCGAGGTCCCCTGCTGTGTCGCTGTCTCGCTCATGGCGATTTGATCACCTGCGAAGTGTGAAAAAGTTTTCACCTCTCATAAACATCACCTCTTCCACCCGTAATTGGCCATATGTGTCGCCAACACAATAGTGTGTGAGAAAGTTAGTGAGCATGTGTGTGTGTGTGTGTGTGTGTGTGTGTGTGTGTGTGTGTGTGTGTGTGTGTGTGTGTGTTAAAGAGAGAAACAGATAAGAAGAGTCTTTTTTATATGGAGGACATGTTGAAATTCATCTTGAAAGGAAGACAAAACATCAGACTACAAGAATGAACAAATCTCCGTTCTGATTGGCCAGAAGTTATCGAATTATTTTCCGCAACGACTTTCTGTACAAGTCACAGGTTTCGATTTAAGGCTTCATCATTCCGCTATATTTGTTTCAGTTATACAGTATCAGCGATTAGTCGCAGTCAGAGATAAAGCATTATGTTATCTTTTTTTTTTTTTTTTGTCCATAAAATGTTTATTTGGTGTATAACTATATTTATATACTTATAACTTTTATCATATAATGTATTGATTATTTATTTATAAACAATCAACTTTACAGTATGAGGAACTTCATGTTTGTCCATGTTGTTGCCGATTATTTTCAACAATATGTCTATTTGTTACAGTGATTTTATTATACTGTCAAAGCTTTGCTAGTGAGGGTATGTATTCATGTTAACTAGTTATGTCAAATATGAATGCTCAAATACATTTAGACTTACATCTTTATCTTATTACACATCAGAGCAGTTGAGGATTAAGTGGTATAAACTTGGTGGTCATGAGGTTTGAACCTGGGACCTTTCGGAACATACTGTAGTCTAATGCCTTAACCACTGAGCTACCCCATGTGCCTTAGCGGCGTAGTAGTTAGCACCTCCAGGATCCGGGTTTGGGCCTCCTGAGTGCATGGCGTTTGCGTGTCCTCCCTGTGCTTGGTGGGTTTCTTCTTGGTACCCTGGTTTTCTCCCACTGTTCAAAGACATGTAGATAAGGCTAATTGGCGTTCCCAAATTCTCCTTAGTGCGTGAATGAACGCGTGAGTGTGTACCGTATGTGTGAGTGCCCTGCGATGGATTGGCATCTCGTCTGGGGTGTACCCGCCTCATGCCCTATAGTCTCCTGGGATAGGCTCCAGACCTCCTGTGACCCTGTATACAGGATAAAGCGGTACAGACCATGAGTTAGTGAGTGAGTGAGTGAGTGAATAGACAAATAAACAGCCTTGACTTTAAATCAAATCAAAGCCTAGAATAATGCTAGCTAGCAGAACTAGCGTTTTGCTTTATCCTTGCATTCTAATCTTCCTTTATTATTATTATTATTATTATTATTATTATTATTATTATTTATTTATTTATATAGAACTTCTAACATAATTCACTGTCGCAAAGCAGCTTTACAGTATATATATATATATATATATATATATATATATATATATATATATATATATATATATATATATACTGTATGTCCAAAATATGCAATAATCTCATTTGAACAGCTGATATTGAAATGTGGCTGTTACTTACTATATGCCCTATAAAGTCTTCATAGCCGGTGCTGTTTGTTAATTGGTGGTTTCTATACTGGTACAGTAACTCAAAATGAACATCTCCTCTGCAGCTTATCCTTCACATGCATATGATCTTGAGTAACATCCAATTCTTTATCCCTATGGTTTATAATACAAGTAATGTTGGCCCATCCTTTGCATCTATAACTGGGAAGGTTTTCCACTAGGTTTAGGAGTGTGTTTATGAGAATATTTGTCAGGCAGACCACATGGGGGACATCCTTCACAGCGAGCCAGAGACAGGTCCAGAGGGGCTGGTATCGTTGGAGTGCCATGTGTAGCTCAACAGAGAGAGAGAGATAGAGAGAGAACAGGTAGGTATACTCAGCATCTCATTATGTATAAGGTGAAGTGCAAGCAGGGACTCCAGCAGGACTAATTATGAGAGCATAACTAAAAAGGAGAGAAACACAGACGAGAGGCCTATGGTGAACATACCAGCTCACCATAACACTCTGCGTCCATGAGTCCCCCAGATCTGCACGTCCTTCCTGCTAAAGAAAAAAGAGAAACTCTTACCATTAAGGTTGGTAATGAGTGGTTTTGACAGCTCCATCATCTTCCATCTGTCAGCCAGTGTCGTCAATTTGAGTTTAAGCTTCCACTGGAAGTTAGAGCACTTTTCGCGACTAAAAATGGAAGAGTTCCCATTTGCCATCTACTTTCACGGGAAAGTGGAACACTGTGTGTGCAGCGTATCAGAGCATAAGGAGATTTCTTGTGTCTGGGTCGTGATGACACTGCAAAACACTCCGTGGGTTTAGTCATATTTCACTGTGTTGAGCTGCGCTGCCTTAAAGGTCCCATATTTTACAATTTCTCAGACATAGGTCTCAGAGCTCCTCCAAAGAGTGTGTGTGTGTGTGTGTGTGTGTGTGTGTGTGTGTGTGTGTGTGTGTGTGTGTGTGTGTGTGTGTGTGTGTGTGTGTGTGTGTGTGTGCACTATCCAGCTGAAATACCACAGCATTTTTTCATACCTCTCTTTCACTCTGTGTCTATGTAAATCAGGCACTGATGTTGGCCAGAGAACAACAGAGCTGAGCAAGAAGCCAGTGTAGGGGATCTTCTTCTATGAGGTCACATCAGGGAAAATCTAATTGGCTTGTTTTAGCTGTGGCCAATACAACAAATTGGAAAACACACTTGAATATCCAAAAATGAGTAAAAGTGAATCGCGTATAATACTGTAGGTCAGGTCAAGTCAACCTCACTCACTCACTCACTCACTCTCACCTCACTCTGCCCTGCCCTATACCAGGGTGCCCCAAGTCCTCCTGCATCCCTGTACAGGATAACTGGACCAGGATGACTGTGCAAAATTCTCAGCCACATGCAAATATTGCTGTAAAACATGGCTGCCTTAAAAAATTAATAAATTACTCATCACTCACTCACTCATCATCTATACCGCTTAATCCTGTATTCAGGGTCACGGGGGGCCTGGAGCCTATCCCAGGAGACTTAGGGCATATGGCAGGGTACACCCTGGACAGGGTGCCAATCCATCACAAGGCACACAGACATACACACACACTTACACACTCATTCACACACTACGGGCAATTTGGGAACGCCAATTAACCTAACCTACATGTCTTTGGAATGTGGGAGGAAACCGGAGAACCCGGAGGAAACCCACCAAGCACGGGGGGCGCCATGCAAACTCCATGCACACAGAGACGGGAATCGAGCCTGGCCGGGGATCGAACTGGACCCTGGAGGTGCAAGGCGACAGTGCTAACCACCACACCACCGTGCGCCTATGAATAAATTAATTAATTAATAATTTAAATAAATAAATACATAAATAAATAATTATATATATATATATATATATATATATATATATATATATATATATATATATATATAAACTCAGTATTTGCTAATACTGGATTTTACTGAGCATCCTGCAGAACCACACAAAACTTATGAGAACTTATTTTTTGCATACAAACTCCAGCAATTTCCTTTTTTTTTTTTTTTTTTTTTTGGATAAAAAGTGGTTGCTTATATATTATGCTGCTTTATTTTCTGACCAGGGTTAGGGTTATGTTGTGTAACATTACATTTTGTGTTGAAATACTGATATTTGAAAATCATAACTCAATAAAGTTATTAAAAAAAACATAAAAAAAGACTATTGCACAATTCTGGGTGCGAATCCATCGCATTGCACAAACACGCACACATTCACTCTCACACCATGGACAATCTGGAAACGGCAGTCAGCCTAATCTGCATGTCTTTGGACTGTTGGAGGAAACTGGAGTGTCTGGAAGGTCTAACTACTAATTGGAAAACTGCTCAACAAACATGTACACGATGCAGTATAAATGGAGACATAATGTAATTTATTCCCGCGCCTTCCAAAGTTTTCCTATAGTACGAGAGTAACAATAAGCTCTGTTTCTACCATCACACGGCAGATGGTTTCCTGCTTTGCCGGTGCACTCAGTGTTCGACTTTGACTGCTGTTTGCTGCTAACCTTTGAGATAAACCGCTGAGAAGCAGCTCGCTGTGTACAGACATGCAAGAGAAACTGATTTCCTTTTCAGTGTAACTTGTCTGCTCCTAGGATAATGTCGATTTGTATAATCATATGTAATTTATGCTACAGGTCTGTTCAATTCTCGTTTCTGATTATTCAGAAGGTGGTGATTTTACAAGTTTCTACATCAGCAGCTTTGACAATAGTTCTGATAATAATACAGGCAGATGCTTACTCTGATACATTATCATGTTCTTCAAAGTGTTGTTATTTAACGTGTAAACACAAATGGGAACATTTTTGGAAGGCGTCTCCAATGTCAGTACTTCAACTGTTTTTCTTTTAGTCTTCCGGTTTCTAAAAGGACACGCTGCGAAAAAGTGAGCCTAGTGAGGGATTATACAGTATGTATCACATTCTGCATCACAGGCGTTTAACAGTTGTTAATTAAACTAAATGGGTGAAAGTACAGTCTTGTGCAAAAGTTTAGGCACCCCTTGATAAATAACGGATTTTGGTGACGTTTTAATTGAAAAGATGTTAAAAATGCGCAATATTTTCAGCAAACGTTGATGCATGGTTACTTCTTATGCCATAAATAAAACAAAAATAAATGCATTATTATGGCACTGTGCAAAAGTTTGGGCACCCTAAGAGTCTCAGATTCTTTTTTACAAGGTTTCAGACCTTAATCAGCTCGTTAGATCTGTCATTAGTAAATGCCAATTTCAAAGCTTTGCAAACACTTCAACTCTTCAAACCTTGTGCACACACTTGCAGACTCTCAACAACCATGTGTTCCTCTAAGCAGCTGTGTAAGACTTTTAAAATGAAAGTTATTGATGCCCACAATGCAGACGAAGGCTACAAGAAGATAGCAAAGCGTTGTCAGCTTGCAGTTTCCATAGTGAGAAATGTAATTTAGAGACAGCAGTTCAGGGGAACTGTGGAGGTCAAGATGAGATCTGGAAAACCAAGAAAGCTCTCAGAGAGAACTGCTCGTATGCTGGTCAGAAAGACAAATCAAAACCCCCATTTGACTGCAAAAACCGTGCAGGAAGATTTAGCAGGCTCGGGAGTGGTGCTGCACCGTTCCACAAGACCTTCATGGAAGAGTCAGCAGAAGAAAACTTTACCTGCATCCCCATCATAAAAACCAACGTCAGGAGTATACAACAGAACATCTACAGAAGCCTGATACGTTTTGGACACAAGTGCTGTGGACTGATGAAGTTAAAATAGATCTCTTTGTCCACAATCAGCAAAGGCATGTTTGGAGAAAAAAAGGAGAAGCTTCATGAACAGAACACCTGGCCAACTATTAAGCATGGCAGTGGATCTATCACGCTTTGGGGTTGTGTTGCAGCCAGTGGCACAGGAAACATTGCACGAGTGGAGGGAAGAATGGATTCCACTAAATACCAGCAAATTCTGGAAGCAAACATCACACCATCTGTAAAGAAGCTGAAGCTGAAAAGAGGACGACTTCTACAACAGGACAATGATCCTAAACATACCTCGAAATCCACTATGGAATACCTCGAAAAGACGCAAGCTGAAGGTTTTGGAACGGCCATCACAGTCCCCTGATTTAAACATCACTGAAAATCTGTGGGTAGATCTTAAAACAGCTGTGCGTGCAAGACGACCAAAGGATATTACAGAACTAGAAGCCTTTTGCAAGGAAGAATGGAAGAAAATCCCAAGTACAAGAATAGAAAGACTTTTAGCTGGCTATAAAAAGCGTTTACAAGCTGTGATATCTGCCAGAGGAGGTGTTACTAAGTAACATGTAGGGTGCCCAAACTTTTGCACCGTGCCACAATAATGTTTTTTTTTTTTCATCTTTGTTCAATTTATGACATAAGAAGTAACTATGCACCAATGTTTGCTGAACATTATATAAATCTTATTTATCAAGGGGTGCCTAAACTTTTGCATAAGGCTGTATGCCTGTACAGTCCGCAGTACTGGAGAGCAGGGATGGAAGCTGCCTGTCAACAAACCGACAGTACGTTTCCCATGACTGTCCACCACCTCCATGGTTTATTCTTCTCATCTTTTGACCAAGAATTTAAATTAACTACTTTCACCCCTAAATGCCGGTCGCCAGCTCCACCAGCCACATTGTGTTAGTTCCCAGGGCGGAAGCATAATATCTAGTTAAATGACAAAATAACTCATAATCCGTCGATATTAAATAGTGTTTGTGGAACTGTTATATAAAAGCAATAAAACACCTGAAGTCAGGCTGGTGTACTGAATATATCAGCCCGGCTGTGATTCTGGGTAATAATGGATAATACCCGGAACAACAGTGATGCTGCAGATAGTGTTTGTGATGGTTTCCTTAAGTTCACGCAGGCTATGGTGGACTGTTGGAATACTGTCCATGCAATGTGTACCGAAGGACAGAATAACAGGAAGGCAAAATAAAGCCAGACCACTGCGCACTGGGCGGGACCACGTCGCCAGACAGGAGGTCAACGGGCTACGGAGCAAAAGGCTACGGCCTCCACCAAAGAGTCTGGCGCTGGTATTGGAGATGGGCTACTTTTCCGGTGCCCACTCTGTATAAGAGAAACACCTTGTCAAGGTCACTTACATATGAAAATTAAGTGTGTGTGTGTGTGTGTGTGTGTGTGTGTCATGCTGTGAACTTGTATCTCACCCGGGTTTTTTTCCCCCATCTAACACTCTTTTTAGAATTCCAGGGACAGACCCCCGGATTCTTTGTGACTCTGCCAGGGATAAAGAATTAGCAGGTTATCACGTGTATACTGTATTCGCGCTATTGTGCGGAGAGGTGATACTACAGTACTGTATGTGGTGTGCGTTATACTTAGCGTGAGTGTTACTCCCTCGATGCTCCTTCACTGCTCAGTCCTGGCTCATTGTCAGGGCGACCAGTCAGGAAAAGGTCAGAGGTTTGGATTAGCAGAATACACAGGACACTGACACTGAAGCAAATGCCAGTGAACCTGATGGTTCGGTATGTGTGTGTGTGTGTGTGTGTGTGTGTGTGTGTGTGTGTGTGTGTGTGTGTGTGTGTGTGTGTGTGTGTGTGTGTGTGTGTGTGTGTGTGTGTGTTTGTCTTGCAGAGTGAATGTGCTTGATCACAGCTAGCACTTATTTAATCTGACATCAGAAACGCTCTCTGCATTTTTCTACATTAATTCTAGTGATAGAGGTGACAGCTAAGCTGTGCGATTGGGTCTGTGCCTGCTCAGTGTCACTCTCCGGCTTGATAATAGCACATGTAATCCGGCTAATGGCAGCCTGCCTAATGGGCTTCTCATTCAGAGATCGGACACAGCGTGTTAACCAGATTACACCCTATTTCCCATCGGAGAGAGAGAGAGAGACAGAGGGAAAATGTACCATTCTCTATTACATTAATACATAGATACACTATATTAGTAGAATATACTAATAAAAAATGGCATCTCTTTCTTTCTGTACTTTTTTTTTCTTCTCCAAATGAAATAGTCTAGACTCACTCGCACAGATTTCCTGAAGCTCTCAGACACGTTACCTAGCAACCTAGCCGGCTGTCAAGAGTTCTCCTCACTACTCTTACCAGTTCTCATCTTAGCAAAGTAAACTCGAACCGCTACTAAATGTCATTCTGACATTAACATGCCAGCGCTGAACCTGTCCTCGAGCCGAGAGCCACATCCACATCAAAAATGTATGATCTCTCTGGACACCCGAATGGCATTTCATAATAACTCCCACCTGTAGGAAGTAGAGGACGCTTCAACGCCCATAAATGCATTACGGATTGAATGCCACACCGACCCAAACGCTCTCTAGATACCCATCAAGCTCCAGCCTGAAGGCACATCCAACACTGGGTATTTGCAAACAGCGAAAGGGAAAAAAAAAAAAAAAAACAGTGTTTGCAGAACAACCCCCTCCACACAAAATAATACGCCTCTACTCGTCTCCTTTGTCCGGTGCAGTCCCGTGTCTGCGGGCAAAGCCTGGGGCTGGATAAACGGTGCCACCCAGACCAGGACTGAGCCACCAGAGAGGCCATATGGAGTCAGACTGGCACCCTCGATCTCTACTGGGAATGTGCCAGCCTGCCAGCATGGATGACTTAGCTGCTCACCAGTGGCGTTCTGGAGAGGAGCGCCATCTTGTGTATAACCCCCTCCACCAACACCAATACCATCCCAGTCCAGACTGACTCAAAGTGAGACTGTAGCTCATTGGTACAGTAGATCTGAAAATCTCATCCCATCCAAAAAAAAATCTCCGTCTCCAGAAATTCACATTCACAAAATGTTACTACATGATTTCTTTAAAAAATATATGTTCACATACAAGATAACATGCTGGTTCCGGTTCGGTCCTGAGTCCAGAACACCTTCGAATCACAATTTATTAGGTTTGTCCCAAAAAAACAAAACAAAACAAAAAAAAACACACACATTCCTGAAGATGGACTCTAAATTGAAAACAAGTGTGCACGGTGCTCTGTAATGGACTGCATCCTATCCAAGGCGTATTCCCCCATTACACTCTCTCTCTCTCTGGATAGACTCTGGATTTACCATAAGCCTGACCAGGATTAAGAGCTCAGTGAAGATGAATGAGGGATTAAATTGGCATCTTGCAAGGTATTTTATTTGTCAAGTCGCATATCCAAATCTTCCGTCGATTCTGCCACTGGTGAACACATTTATAGCTTCATACAGCTTCATAAAGTTTTATTTAGATTTATTCCAAGAGATGCATAATTGAGACAGGGACCATTTATAGCAGAGCGTTTGACATAAACATATGAACACTGTTTCTTTATTGCCATTAAAGGTTATGTTTTGCATTAAGACACCTTTTTAATCCCTTACCTCTGGAGTACTTAATAAATTACGTTAATTCTTAAAGTTGAACTTTTTACATAATCTGTCTGTACATGACAAATATATACCTACAGAACAGGCAATGCCGAGGACAAAAATGCCACTGCTGGGGAAAGTTGCAAGGAAACCGTAAATGATTAAAGAGGCCAAGAGCTGCACAGGATCCCAGGGGCATGTGTCTTAAAGGTGGGGTCAGCAATTCAATTTGTAAGCTAGATTCTCTCTCTCTCTCTCTCTCTCTCTCTCTCTCTCTAATAATACTAAGTAATACGTTTCCCCAAGATCTATGTTGCACAATAGCGCAGAGAAAAAAACTTCAAACCAGTTAACACAATGTCTAACAGGGATGTAACAGATAAACAGATGATGTGTGATTTCATTTTTTAAACCTTAACAGAAAGGTTTGGGGGGCGTCTGTTTGAGACTACAGATGTGCAACAAAGAATGCATGAGCAGATGTTTCTTACTTTCATGCAGACAAGCAGTCAGATATGTATAATTTATATATGTGCATAAGTGTTCACCCCTTAAACTTTCACGCCATATATTGTGTAACTTTTTTAATGTAAATATTTTTTGCACGCTATAATATTTTATTGAATATTTTGGACATTTCACATATGGCTATTTTGTCTTAATTTATGGTGTCCATTTCAAGTCCAGGTTGTAAAGTTGAAGGAGTATAAAAACTTGAGCAACACTTATTTGTATAGCTTAAGGCTATACTGAAAGGCTACTAGCACAGACTTAAACCGAATGAAAATTATATCCAAACTATAGGCTGAGAGTTACAGGGTTACAGATCCTTTGGAGGGAGATGTGCAGACGTTATGTATTCTCACCTGTAGAATCGGAGAGAGTGGTTTGTTTTTGTCTCAAACCACAGAATCAGAAAATTATTCAATTGTGGTTAATATGGAAGACACAACAGTCCAGGACGTCCAGTCTGCATATAGACGTGAGGTTGAACAGCTGGCTGTCTGGGGAACAACGACCTGGAGCTGAACATGCTCAAAACAGTGGTGGACTTCAGGACTCCACTTGCCCCACCAATCATCAAGAACATCACTGTGGCACAGAGTCATTCATCTCTCAGGACCTGAAGTGGGACAATCACATTGACTCCATTGTTTAAATGCCCAACAGAGGTTGTAGTTTCTTCCCGGCTGAGGAAGTTCAACCTACTGTACCACACGAGCTGCTTATACACTTCGACTTGGCCGTCAGTGAATCTTTCATGTGCACTTCAATAACTGTCCGGCTACAAAAGCAGACATCAGACGACTACTGTACAAAGATTCGGACTAATGAAAGGATTATCAGGGCACCCATCAAGAACTGTATATATCCAGAGTGATGAAAATGGCTCCGGAAATGACTTTGGACCCCTCACCTCCAAACCATCTTCTCCTTGAACTTTTGCCATCTGGTCGGCGCTTTAGAGCCATGAACACCAGGACAGCCAGGCAGAAGAACAGATTTTTTTGCCCCAGGTGACCGAGCTTATGAACAGATAAATGTTCTCGCCATGGGCAATAAAACATATGTGCAATATTATTGTGTGCAATAGGTGCAATACTGAGGAATACCACTGATATTTATTTGATAATACCCCACATCCTATGGTTAATTTTTTTGTTTTGTTTTGTTTATTACGTGCTGTACTGTATGTGGTGTTGTCATTTCTGGAAGCTTCTGTCACCAAAGCAAATTCCTTGTATGTGCAAACATAATACTTGGCAGTAAAGCTTTTTCTGTTCGTGATTCTAAATGGCTTGTTTAAAAAAAAACAAACAAAACAAACAAAAACAAAACAAAACAAAACAAAAAATATATATATATATATATATATATATATTTTTTTTTTTTTTTTTTTTTTTTTTTGTGTATGTTAGTCATACAGGTTATAGAATTTTTCTGTAAAAATGAGTAAAATCTATAATTGTTTTCCATTCCAGAATCTATATTGATTTCTAGTGTACAAAACCAAAGATTCATGAATCTGATCATGTTATTGAATTTCAGCAACAGTGTCCACTGGAGAGAATAATAAAAATCTATCGTTAAACCATTTTTAGGTTCAGTTCTATGTCCACGCTCCTTTTCAGCCTCTGCTCACTCTGTCTCCTTTGGCAAGAGAAAACCAGCAGCCACGCATTACTCCCCAAGGTTTAGACACCAAACACCCACAATCCAATCTGCCTATCAGTTTGACAAAGACATTTCAACAAGTCGCATGAATTTCTCATCCATTTTTCCCTCCGTTGCCATCATGTCGAGGTACAGTGCGGTTAAGAACGGACCTTTCACACAACGGCAATCAGAGCAGGAATACAGAACCTTGAGAAGCAAGCTAAGGAACTTCATTGCTTTTCCTCCAGCAATCACTTTTTCGTCACACTCTTCCTATAACTGTTCATCCTCTTGATCTTCCTCCCCGTATTCATTTCATTTTTGAACCAGCACTAGTTGTGCACTTCACTCCCTTTTTTTCCCTCCCAGTTCTAAGCTCTCTATCTTCTCTCGCCGCCTCACCATTTCTCTCTCTCTGTGCTGGGATTTTGTTCTCCTAGCTCCAATAATGCCCCGGATTCTCCAAGGTCTCTCCTGCTCCCAGCGTACCAGTGCAATAAAGCTTGGATCTCTGAGCTACACCACTATTTAACTCAAACGCCTGTCAAAAGCCTTTCCAGAAGGAGCGCTCCAGTCGGGCTATATTTATACTTATCCAACCTGTCCATTTTCACCACATCCACCCAGACTGCTCGAGTATCTTCTCACCTGGTAACTCCACCACTTTTTTTTTTTTTTTTTTTTTTGCTGCCACAAGGTTTGTCTAACAATGATTTTGTTTATTATTTCAGTTTACAATAGGGGGATAAAATCTACCAACTAAATGTGTTCACAGCATTTCACAGAAGAATACAGTACAGTATTCTTAAAAATCAATTAGTCTTTGGGTGTTACAGTACATTATACTTGGTTTATGATGGTTTTTGGTATTTGGTTTTATAATGTGTAGATTTATGCATATTCAGTTGGAATTTTTTATTTGAATTTTATTATTTCATTTGCATACATTGGTTTTTAGAAAGTTCCAAAATTATAAGATATACTTGTAAAAACATTAGCAGTCCACTGATGGAGATGGTTAGAGCCCCATAAACAATTCCTTCCAGGTCTGATTTTTTATTTCCTAGCTAACTTGTTTTCCTTGTAACATTTTTAGCAATAAACTTTTTTTTTTTTTTAAATAAACTATAAAAAATCAATGTCTGCTCAAAACAATTAGGGTTACCATAAAAAAAAATAATAAAAAAAATAATAGAAAATAAAAACATAAATTTATTATAAATAAAAATAAAATAAAAAATAATAAACAAACAAACAAATAAATAATAATAATAATAATAATAATAATAATAATAATAATAATAAATTATAATTACTTTCTTGATTAAATTTTTTTTTTTAATTCTCAGAATTCTAACTTTTTTTCAGCATTTTATTTATTTAATTATTTATTTATTTATTTTTATCTCACCTAAAAAATTCTGGGAACAAAGTCAGAATTCTGACAGAATTTTTTGCTATATTCTATAGCTATAATCGTATGAATGCTGTTCACTGCCGAAAATCTCCGCGACAGAAATTATGTCATGAGAAACTTTTTACAAAAAAATGTCATACCCATTCAGCACTTGTTAAACTTGAGCTACTGCCACCAACATTCAAACATTTTATAGCTAATTTAATTGGTCATGTTGTGTACATTAATTAGACGGAAACTTAAGCAGCTAAAGCGTACATATCCACACAAAGGATGTAATGAATAAGCAAGCTGCTGCCTTCGCGCAGTCAAAAGTTGAAAAGAGGTGTGCCGCTAGCTCGAGTTTACCTTCGCCCACAGAGTCGATTTGAACCTAACGGCGAAGGAGAGATATTGAGATCGACCATCTGCTGGAGGTCAAACAGAGACCTGAAAACTTTAATTAGCCTCATGTTTGAGCTTAGCAAAGCTGTTCACTCATGAGAGCGCAGCAAGGCGCCTTTTGTGCAGCACGGGCCCAGCGCTAATAACCATCAGCCCCTTTTCTGACACTCCTTTCATTTGTTTTGTAGCTATGCTTGTTGTTTCAGCAGAGTTAGATCCCCCCCCCCCCCCACACACACACACACACACACACACACAATGTTTTTTTTTTTTCCTGTTATTAATTTGCACCATCTGTCTCTTTCTGATGTCAGTGCACGTGGCAACATGACGTGTAGCTCTAGCATCTCTCGTTTATTTTTAACTTGTAACAAGAAACCGCCAGAAAAGAGACAGCATGCCACTCAGACACCTTCGCCCAGACACTCCTGGACCATATGGCTGGGAGAGAAACGAGCGTTTGACTCGGAGTATGAGTACAGTAGGCAAGCGTTCTGATGCGAGATTTACCCTTGTGATGTTACCTAGCACCAAAACAGGCTAGATTGATAGCCTACAGAGATATTAGACAAGTGTCCCCATTGCATCACACATTACATTCTGAGATATCAGAGCACGGGATGCTTGTTGCAAACACACAATTTATTCACATCGTCACACAATTTATACTCATCGTCTGAGAAATAACAATTTATCCTGTATTCAGGGTCGCGGGAGCCTGGAACCTATCCCAGGAGACTTAGAGCACAAGGTGGGGTACAGCCCTGGACAGGGTGCCAATCTATCGCAGGACACACCCACACGCTCATTCACCCACTATGGGCAATTTGGGAATGCCACTTAGCCTAATCTGCATGTCTTTGGACTGTGGGAGGAAACCTCCACCGAGTACACGGGCAAACTCAAACTCCACGCACATACAGGTGGGAATCGAACCCTGACCCTGGAGTGTGAGGTGACCGTGTTAGCCATTAAGTCACCATGCTGGATAAAGATGTCTTTTACACCTCATAATTTGTGATTAATTGTCAAACCTTTTCGTCAAGACAAGTAAACATCTCTCACCTGTTTTGAGTGACCCCAGGTTTAGGACAGTGACTACAGATGCTTGTACCTTCTGCGCACTACTGTAATAAATGTCAATGTACACAATGTAGTATCTGCTACAGCACACTATTTAGTCAGTTAGTGCACTTGGTTGGATTTATAAATGTTAGCGAAAGTAAATACGAACGCTGTAGCTCAAAGCAGAATTTTGGTCTCTAAAATCCATTATAACTAACAAGTCACGAAACAACTGCAAAGTCTACAAACCGCCACAAATTGCTATAATCCACCTTTACATAACTTAAGAACTGCTATGATGCATTTTTTAACCCTTAAAACCCAAGCAACACTGATACATGCCAGCAATACAGCACAGTTCAAAGATGATAAAAAAAAAAAATAATAATAATAATAAATAAATAAATAAATAATCATATATAAATAAATAAATAAATAATCTATATATATATATATATATGAACAGTAAGCCTTGCCGGTTTGTGTTAATTGGGAGGCTTCAGAAATCAAACTGTGCTTTTGGATTTCGGATGTCAGGTAGAATAAAAGTTATCATTATTTTTATGAAGGGTAAATTTTTACCACTACCAGAATATATGCATGAAGTTGTAAAAATGTAGAACTCACAAAATGAGCTAATTATTATTACTTTTTGGTCATAGAAACAACTGAACCCTATACATGTTTATTAAAAAATCATCAAAAGGTATGGCTAAAATGATCAGAGTTTTTAAGGGTCTACATTAGGAACTACGTTTAACTTTAATTTAAACATGCTTGATTTTTTTCTACGAACACAATGTACTGAACTCTGACAAACTTCCTGAAGATCTCCCTGAAGAACGTAGCAGTTCAGGATCAAATTCTGGATTGTGGGAAAGCCTCCTAAGGTTTATTACAACCTTATACTTATCGTGAAATAAATTCTCTAGTCTGATTAGTGGAAAGCTGTTGATAATATATATACGTAATGATGACATGTGGTTTTGTTTATTTATTTATTTACTTATTTATGTATTTGCTTTTTTGCCATAATAACTTTAGGAAATTGTTGGGAGAAAACATTCTACCCTGATGCACCCAAGCACCAGTGAAACATTAAAATAAGTGCATTACTGTAGCAGGGAATTATGTAATGAAACAGAGGGAGTTTTTTCTCTCATAACTTTTCTGTTATTCTGCATTATTAAAAGTCCCGGTCTGACGTGAACACGCCTACCTCATAACAATAAGTGGGAAACAAATATCTTTAATCCATGACAATTTTAGCTTGGTGTGTGTGTGTGTGTGTGTGTGTGTGTGTGTGTGTGTGTGTGTGTGTGTGTGTGTGTGTGTGTGTGTGTGTGATGAATCAGTGATTTCAAGCATGTTGTTATTTGATAAGGAATTCTGGGAAATTGAGTTTCCTTTTTCAGAGTTGCACCGAAGTCTTAGACCTGAAACATGCACTGATTATTAAATTATTTAAGTGATTTTATTTAAATGTTTATTAATTATTTAGATTATTTCTTCAAATCAAAACAGTATGTTTCTAAGTTTATGCATGTGCATGTATCTGTGCAGTTTAATTAACCGCTCAACTCCAAACCAACACAAGTTATTTACAGATCATAAGGTGGAATATTTAATTAATTAATTAATGTATTGTTTTGTTGGTTGTTCTTATTTTTAGGATTGTGTTCACGCATCCCTGGGAGCAGGAGAGACCTTTTACACAGATTCCTGGGGCGGATCATTATTGTGATGTTTTTAATTAAGTCACAGGAGATGCTATTAATTTTTGATTGACATCTGGGTGGACCTGAGGGGGCAGGGGCATAGAGGACAATGGGGGGGGGGGGGGTCAGAACAAGGTAGCAATGGCACTCCTGTCATCGTCATCGCTCAACCCAGTTTTTTTTTCTGTGATTTTTTTTCAGACATGTACAATAAACAGTAAATGCCAGATTCATTGATTGATTGTTTAAATGCAAATATGTTATTTATTATTATTATTATTATTATTATTATTATTATTATTATTATTATTATTATTATTATTATCGTTATTATCGTTATTATTATTATTATTATTATTATTATTATTATTATTATTATTATTATTATTATTTAAATACATTTCAATTATATTTTTTGTAAAATGTAACAAAATAAATATATCTGAAAAATAATTAATTATTTAAAACATAGATACATCAATAAAAACAAAAGCTGAGTTGTATTATCGTAAATAGATAAAATAATAATAATAATAATAATAATAATAATAATAATAATAATAATAATAATAAATATGTGTGGAGGGGTGTGTGCATTTTTTAAATCAGAAATAGGCAGTAAATATTAAATCACATATTTGTTGTTTTTATGCAAATATTTCAATTACTAATTACTAAAAGTATTTTAAATACATTTAAATCATAATAAACTGTATATCATATGTAAATCATAATCATACATCATAATCCTTTAAAAGCATCACATCCAGAATATGTGGACGTAAGTAATGTCCACTTCAGTATTGTCCACTGCACACAAAACCTTTTTACATGTTCTCTATTTTTTATTGATTTTATTTTTTTCAGAGATTTCTGCTAATTGATGGTGAGCCAATCTCACATGAATTTATTACAGCTCTTTTTAGTCCCACATTTTTAGACAGACTTCACAACACCGATTTGCTCTTGTTCCAAACGTGATCATCCACAAGGTTTCATGATCGTCCGCAATTTTCACTCCAATACCTCCCACCATACTCAACCTTCCTCCACCGCACTGGCGCTGGAAAGTTAACGATCTCCAGCCCTGTGTCAGGATACCCCTCATTCAAGCCATGGAGGACGTCTGTGACTACTGATGCAGGGTCTGTGCAAGGATGGATTCGCCATTCAAGAAGGTTCTCCCTTCGCTGTCTTGAAAGAGAGGACATCAGCTGTAATGTGAATAAAGTGCTATGACCAGATCCAGCCAGGCGAAGAGATGCTCAGGCTGGTTTTTTTTTTTTGTTTTTATACTTTATACTTATGCTTTTGTTTTGTCTCCACATGTTTTTGTTTGTGTACTGTAAATACTCTATTTAAGATGTAGAAAAAGCAGTGTGTAAATAAATCGAACAGAATTAAAATAAAATGGACCATGTGTATTTTATATGGTGTCAAAGCTGCGTTTTGTAAAGTTTTGAACAATGTTTTTCATTCTGAGTTGTTCTGCTATTTGTGTGTAATGTTTTGACAAAATGAGCCTTGTTTTTAAAATTGTACTTAAGCAATTGTAAAAAAAAAAAAAAAAAAAAAGGCACACAGAATAGTATTTTGTGACGGCATGGGTGCTTGGGCCCGTTGGCGTTGCT
The DNA here is from genome assembly GCA_011419295.1 of Clarias macrocephalus. Lineage (NCBI taxonomy): Eukaryota > Metazoa > Chordata > Actinopteri > Siluriformes > Clariidae > Clarias > Clarias macrocephalus. The sequence continues at coordinate 34,240 of JAAGKR010003483.1, forward strand.
TGGAGAAACAGGAAGACACGTCCAGCCATGACGATGCCTTAAACTTGTGCCGAAAAGTGCCTGAGTGACATCATATTAAATGACATCATATTGAGTGACATCAGCATCTGGGGCTTTTTAGTGGTCCTAGCGTGCTCGAAAAAAGCACGCAGATTGTGCGGTGCACCCGGGCGGCTTGCCTTTTCGTAATCCTTAACACGCTCAAAGGGCACACGGGTTATCTGGTGATGGTGCTTGGACCCACTCATCGTTACTCGCAACTATATTTTTATATAGTTTTAATCCTATTTACTACTTGATGCTATTAATTTATTTCTTGCTTGAATAATAATACTTACTATTATAATTATTCAAGATTATGTTTAAAAATGTTATGTATTAATTATATATTGATAAGAGTGTATAAATACTGTTGCTGATATTGTTGATGGTCAAGGCATCAGAAGTGTTGGAGGATTTAGTCCAATAGTAGATAAATAGTGTGTGTGTGTGTGTGTGTGTATATATATTACTGTGTATTAGGCGGATTCTTATTGCCCTATGAGGCTTGGGGAGGTGAGAGAGGTGGGTAATTGAAAGCCACGTCATTATGTTCAGCTTTGTCTCCTCCACCTCCATCTCCCGGTGCTCGTCCAGCGCTCTGGTCCCATCTCACGCCTCTATTGTCTCCGCAAAAAAGCCGCCTCTTTCTCCCTGCAGGCTCCGGAACCGAGCGTCCTCTCCGAGATCTCAATCCGGCATTCAAGCTGTTTGCTTTTCTTCTTTTGTTCCAGAACCTTCCAGCTGCTGCAGTGGGCCTGAGGGGGGCTTCCTGATTAGAGTCATTGGACTGTGTGGGGAGTAATGAGATGAGCAGTATTACTCTCTCTCTCTCTCTCTCTCTCTCTCTCTTTCTCTCTTTTTTACACACACACACACAATCATAGATGATTGACATGAGATTTGACTTTTGAGACTGGAGTATGTTATAGATTATAAAAACATATCCCATTATTGGAATACTCCCAAACCAAAACTTTCACCTTTAAAGCTGCAATATACATGGGCTTTACCACGTCACAGTGTTCATATCATAGCATGTCCTTCCTTTATTTATCTCCTTTCTCCATTCCTTTCTTGCTTGGTTAACCTCAGGCGTGCTGTGTTCACTGAACTCCGGTCAGCCAGCTGCGGTTCAGCAGGGTGCCACATGGTACGGCCCATCAGCACATCAGACTTTCAGGTGAAAAGCCGACGATCCAGGATCCAGAGCGAGGCACTCAACAGCTGTGGAGTCCTGCTGGAATTTGGGCCTGGTCAAGAATAATAAGAAACTCCAGGGTAATGCCGAGGGTACGTGTGGACAGGGGTGAGGGTAGAAGGAGCATAATGAGATGCAGATTTGCACCTGGTCTTTTTATGCAGCGAGGATCTGGATTGCATTGTGATAAGATCCTAACAAAATCAGACTTGTAAATCAACTCATAGCTGGTAACCACTGACATCCTGTGCTGGTGTTTCCTGGATGGTTGTTTTTTACTTTTTTACTTTAAAAATGTGTAGGAAGGAAGGAAGGAAGATTTTTACTCATGATTACCTGCAACTAATTTATTATTATTTTATTATTTATTTTTTAAGTCATTCATTTGCTTTATAAAGTATTTATAAGAACAAACTCAAACCTAAATAAAAAAAATAACATATTTTAGGAAAAAGCTCTAAGATATCTTAAAGAAGGAGTTTATCATTTCTAGAGCTCTATACAACAGCAACTCGATATACACATCAGCTGGAATATGGGCGAAACGCTTTTTCCCATAGGAAATAATCATCTGTCCCAACTACCCAAAAATATTACTTATATTACCAATTTCCAACAATATAATCATATTTTTTGCATATAAAAACATTCAAAACATTTACAAAAGATATGTAAATAAAGTAAATAATGAAATAAATAGACGTTAAACCTACTCAATATTAATTTATGATTCCTCTTGGAACCGGCTGCTTTAAAAACCAAACTGAAAGTGGCTCCATTTTGTTTTTGTTACCGTCCTTGATAACATGGTTGGGAGCTATGTCTTCAATAAATTTAGCACAAAATGCAAAATGCAAAAAAAATAATAACAATAAAATAATATATATACTGTATATATGTGTATATATAATTTGCACACACATCAAATTTACTATATATATATATAGTATATAGAGTATAGAGTTCTAGCAGCAGACATGTCTCTAGAACAACTGTTAAGAGGAGACTGTGTGAATCAGGCCTTCATGGTAGAAGATCTGCTAGGCTTGCTTGGGCTAAAGAACACTGAATGAGAAGGTATGTCCAAACTTTTGGTCTGTACTGCATATATATAAAATAACTTAATTTTATTAATTTTCCCCAGCAGGGGAGACGATTACACACAATTCCGCAGCGCAAGAGTGACGCTCTGTGTCAAAATAAGAGTCGCATGCGTGATACGTGATACTCGGCGCTCGTAAACTAATACTTGCTCGGTTTCCGATTAAAAATGTATTAAAACTCTTTGCTCAGTTTGCGGAACACTCGTAAACCACATTACTCGCAATCCGAGGTTCCACTGTATGCTGCAAATTTGATGTGCGGTTCAGTCACTCGTATGCCGAAAAAGCGTCACATGCAGCGGGAGAGTTCTTGCGAAATTTTTGCCTTTAAAGCTAAAATTCTTAAGGCAAGGTGATTGGATGCTGACATACTCTGTCCTACCTGTAACACGAATTGCATCTGTATGGAAATTCCTGATTTGTGTTCCGATTCTAACTCCACCCCCTTTGTCGAAAATCAAATGCTCATCGCTTCCAATTCATTCTAGTGGATGGATTTTATTTTGGGACCAGAAGAATCTAACCAAAAATCTGAACCTGTGTAAGAAATAAAGCAGAGCAAGTCCACAGGATGGCATTAATCCATTTCCTAAAGTGCTATTTATATATTACACACTGCCTCTTTAAGAGCAAAAAAAAAAAAAAAAGCGTATTTTCCACTTTAATAAAGTGTTTAATCGACGGCAGCTTTATATGCTGTCATGTTCTCGATGTACAGCGTGACTAGTGGAGCTCAGTCAAATCCCCAGTCCTGCAGTAACACCTGTCTTCCACCATCCATGTCAGGAGAGCAGGGCCTCATGGGAAACGAGATCGGTGCCGAAAAACTCAGAGGACGGTGTTTTCTCCCATCTGGCGGCTGACAGTGACCACGGCCTCTATTCATTTCCCATCCCAAAGTTCCGTCGCGCAGGAAATGAATCGTGCTGCCTGACGTGGAGGCATGAGAGACTTCCTGCAATAAGAGGCAAGCGGAGGAGTGATGGATGGCGTAATGATGCGATTCTGGAAAATTATTTATTCCCTATATGTCACGGCTGAGGCTCTGTGTGAGATACGGCTCAACTCGGTGGAAACTTGTAGAGTGTGGGAAAGTGTTTGCGTTCTGAGGCTTTTATTGAGTATTTGGATTGATTAACATGGTGGATGGATTCAAATAACCCTTTCTCTTCCGAGTTACATGAGAAGAATAAAAACAGGCTGAGTCACTGTTTGTAGCTGAACACCACATCCCAAAGTGTTTAATTTATCGCTATTATCCAACAGTTATTTTCGCATGACTGTAAATTTTGGTTTAACAAGAATACCTTGATGCCAGCCCCAAGCACACATAGAATTGGAGGGGTTGTATCAAGGACGATCGTCCGGGGGAAAAAAATGTGTGCCAAGTTCTATGCAGGTCAAATGGTCACTTTGACGACCCCTCGACCCCCTTGAGGGACAATCACTAAAAGTAGAATAACGTCCTTTTATCAATTTCTAATTATATTACATTCTAATTAGTTTCTCTTATGGGGGCCTGGTTCATGTAGTGCTTGGCACGGTCGCCTCCTGGCGCACCTCCACGGTTCAAATCTCACCTCCGCTCCGTGTGCTTGGAGATTAGCACGTCCTCCCAGTGCTTGGTTGAGTTCCTCAGGGTCCTCCGGTTTTATCCCGCAGTCCAAAGACATGCACATCAGGTTGATGGTCTGTAGTGTGTGAATGTACTACAGTATGCTTGGGCCCTGCAATGGGTTGTGTGCACCCAATGCATGGTGTGTCCTGCTTTACGCTTTGAGGACTTGGCAAGCAAGTATTTTTTTTTTCCTTATTTAATGTAATAGTACATTTAAAAAAAAAAAAAAATAGGAAAACTTCCTATATGTTACAAAGCATTAAAAGTGGAGACTCATTTCATCAGTATTAAAAATATGCATCAAATAATTTGCACATCCATACTGTAGGTTCATTGTATCCAATTTTATTTATTTTTTAACCATTGTTGAATTAAAAAAAAAAGCTTTTAGTTTTTTAAGAGCAGGTGTTTACCAATTCTTGGTAAAAATACCTTCAACCTGCCCACAAACTTCATCCACAACTTATCTGAACTTGTTAATCTGTACACAGTATTATGTACGTGTACAAACCGTGTATATAAATCATCTTGTAAACCGATTCTTCTTCTTTTAAACAACGTGTTGAAGTTCTTTATATGCAGGTTGCTCTTTGGATGTAAATATATTACAGTATAGTAAAGATATACAGTAGCATGACGGCATGGTGGCTTAGTGGTCTCACCTTGCACCTCCATGATATGGGTTTGATTCCCACCTCCGGGTCCGTTGTGAATGGAACTTGCATGTTCTCCCCGTGTTTGGAGGGTTTTCTTTAGCGTACTGCACTTTCTTCCCATAGTCCAAAGCCATTCACGTTAGGTTAACTGGCGCTCCTGCACAGGCGTACCCCACCCTGAGTTTCCTGGGATAGGCTTGTATATCGGATAAGAGGTGTTGAAGATGAATGAATTTAGACTTTAGACTCCAGTAAATGGTGCATCCAGCATTAACATAAATGTATTAATGAAGCTGGAGGAGAAGTTACAGTACCTTATCCACTCATTTTGGCCAATCTGAGAACTTAGTGGTTTTGATGATATCTTGAAAAAACTCAAAGGATATTCAACAACTCTACATATTGGTTTCTGTGAGTCTTAAACCCAGGTCCCACCAATTACGCGAGTGCTTAATGGGATTGGATCTGGAGAGTTTAAAGGCTGACATTGACATGTTTTGTATTGACATTTATTCTGCATTGGCTTTTCTGTAGTGTCAGACCGAACATATTGGCCTTTGCTCCCCACAGGCATACATAATATTGATTATTAATTGATAATCAATATTAATCTGCTATTTTTTTGTAGTCTTGATGTTATGGCCGAGCACTGTAGCTCCACCATGTTTTCTGAGCATCACTAACCCCTGGAGGACACTTTGCTCCCGTGGACTCGGTTTTGTGTCTCGGACTTCATTTCCCAGAATGCATCTCTTTCACCCGTTGTAATCGTCCTCACTTGTAGATTGTCTAGTTGTGTGTATAAATAGCCCTGGGTTCAGTCATTTCATCGCGTCGCATCTGTTGTTGTTTCTGCTGTTGTCTCTCTTAAGTTTAAAGTTCTATAACGTCTGCTGGTGCTACTCTGGATTGAATCGATCCAGTGTTTTGTTCCTGAAACCATGATCTTTCCCTAAAACTAGCCATGCCTGGATTCGTTGCAAAAGCAAGAACTGCGCCTTAAACATCTCTGTAACATGACGAAGGAACGCTTGGTTATTTCAGACGTCTGAAAGATCGTGCTTTGTTCTGTTTAACCGCCTATAAAAAAAAATCTTTCTCCTATGGATTTTCAGAGGACATCCTGAGACACGAATTAGTTAGCTTGCTCGAACAGGAAACAAATGACATTGGCCACCAGTATCACGCCAGTCTGGACAGACTGGCGACTCTACTCACCCGTCAGTCATGTGGAATAACAATCTGGTGTATATCCGTTAGGATTTTGGGCTTCTGATAAATGCCACTAAAAATGCTAACTGCACCTTGAGAAATGTTTATTGCTTGTCTTTTATCTTGTACCTGTCCAAGATCTCTCTCTCTCTCTCTCTCTTTCACCTGCCACTTCCGCTTAATCACAGGCACACACACCAGGTTATCGATTTCAGAATGCAGTTTTCAGAAAATAACACCTGACTGATGGTGCATCGATAACCAAAACAACATTATCTTTTGCAAGACAAGACAATTTGTGTGAGTGTGTGTGTGTGTGTGTGTGTGTGTGTGTGTGTGTGTGTGTGTGTGTGTGTGTGTGTGTGTGTGTGTGTGGGTGGATCTTTGTGTAAAAACCCTCCACTAACATCAGTAAACGGCCCCAACACTCAAAGATTCCCCAAATTCAACAACTTAACAGGACGTTGAGTTTTTTTCTCTGGGTCTGCAATAAAAAGTGGTAATAATAATAATAATAATAATTGAAAGCGCTCAGATTGCACTATCATGATTAATTTGCTGCCCATTACGGCTTCTAGTATGTACATGCAGTAAGGGATGGATCGATGTTTAGAACTAAAGGAAGACGGAAGAGAGCCTGAAGGTTGGAGACAGTCGGAGAGAGAGAGAGAGAGAGAGAGAGAGAGAGAGAGAGAGAGGTGGAAAGGGAGCATCATTTCCCCTGACATCTGGCTACTAAAATGCCCAGACTAATGTCCTGTATATGCCACTAAATCACACACACACACTTGTCTTACTATACTTGAAAGGACCTTCCAGTGACATAATAATTAATGTAGAGTAATTAACGCTTTGCCTAAACATATAGTACATAAAATGAAACTTTTTGGTGTCGGGTTTATAAATAAAACCACAGTACTTTTTTTTTTATTTATGATTGTGGGGACATTTGTTTCTTGATGATAATAATAATAAAACAAGGACTGTACCAAAGATAATGCAAAAGATGGCCGAAAGGGTTTAAGTGACATGCGGTAGGTGGTTCAAACCAAACGTGTTGGTCAAAGAATTCATCTTCTGTACAAAGCTACAGTCCTACTCAGCATAGTCTTCATCACAAACCATGCGTTCGTGCCATCGTCAATCCCAACTCTTGAATCCTCTTTGAAAATCCCCATTGTCTCGGCTGATGGTCTCCCACTGCTCTACAGAATGTTTACAGCAAGGACATCATCGCTGAGCAACATGCACAGATGGATGAGGAAGTTTAAAGAAGGGGGAAACCAGCATTGAAGACGAATCACGCAATAGGAGACCATCAACTACATCAACAAAGCGGATTTTCAAAGACGATTTGAGATCGAGTTCAACCATGTCGCAAACGCATCGCTTGTGATGGGGACGACGACGAGTACTAATGGTCGCTTTTGCACTATTTTCAATCCAATCCTCATGATACCACAATGCATTTATTTCAAATGATAGGCATGCCATGATGAGGCGTGAATGGAGTTGTTTTCAAATGTGCTTCTAATGACTCTTGGTGCAAACTGTGAGATTCTCTGAGGAAGGTGTGTTTTCTCCAACTGTTGCTTGCAAAAACATTTAGTTCTCAATCTGAGAACTACACCGATTCAGCAATTCTAGAGAAAGAACTATTTTTATTTGGAATGCGTTTTTCTAAACGCTTTTGTACTTCAACTATACAGTGCGCAACCTCCCGTAGATATCACATGAGAACAGGAAATACAAGTTCAAGATCGACACTGCTTGGCAAGAGTCTGGACACTAAAAAACGCTGGGTTGCCTCTGTTGGGTATTTTTTCTGGGTTATTTACAGGGAATTGGGGACTTTTTGTTTAACTTTTTGTTGGAGTTGGGTTAGCTAGTGACAGCTAACATCACAGACAAGACCGCCCCTCCCCCGAAGTTCACCGGTGTATTCAGTGGCTGTGTCAGCTTCCTGTCTGTTTTTTTTTTTTTTTTGCTACTGATGAGGGAGCTTCCCCCTCACGCATTTAAGAGGAAATGTAAACATTAAATACAAGGTCTGTATACACACTTTCACTCACCTATGACTGAATTTGTTCACTGTATGTAAAATTTATTACTGTTACTGTGTTAACGTTACACTCAAACTTTCAGCCTGGTCTGTGCTACAGCATGCTAGTTTATCTGACAATGGCTGCTAACTAGCCAAACCAAAGAACCCCATCTGTGAATGAAAGAAACTGCAAAAATGTCTGAGCTTTTTAGCTTTCTTTGTAGAATGCTTGCAGGGTGTATGAAGGTGGTGCAGTGATGAATGAAAGCTAAACTGCTAAACTGCAGTGCCAGCACGACGCTAGCATTTAGCTAGGTTGCTAGCGTTAGCAACCACATATAAAAAGCTGAGGTGTTACAAAACACTAATCTTCTTACAAATATACAGTACATACTAGCCAACCCTCTCGATTTTTCCATGAATAAATTCCGTTCTTCAAATGAAACATCTGTATGAATACTACACTATGAGGCACATTTTTCCATTTTTCCATTAATTCTCCATCTGAAATACCCCATGAACTAAGATTAAAGTTTAAAACGTTGTTTTACTCCTTTTCCAAACACGCCATTTCAGTGTCTACAGTATGTTAAATAAGAAACTGCTGAGTCACACCCCTTCAGAGGAGAGCAAAAATGAGCGTCTATTTATTCATTCATTCTTCTTCTAGAACGCTTATCCTGCACAGATCATGGGGGGCCTGGAGCACATTCCAGGAGACTTTGGGTACAAGGAGGTCCACCCAGTCAAATACAAAACGGGCAATTCGGGCACACCTATTAACCTATTACCCAGAAGTCCTGGAAGTCACCATGCTAAATTGTCTGCAGTTGCACTGTCAAATTGCATTGCTAAAGTTTCAGCTGCAAGAAGCATATTTCTAATATTTGTTTGTACACACTGGAAATCCATCTGAATGCCTAAAATTTAATAAACGTTATCTCTTAAAATGATACGCCCCCCTTAAAAAACAGAAAAGTATCATATGTTTTTGGGGGGAAGAAAACAAAAACAAAATTATTGCGTGCAAAGTTTGCCTTAAGCAAAAGTTGTTGCTCATTTTAACAAAGGGTGCCAATAGTTATAAGGTCTGTCTCTAGACAGCTGGCGTGTTTGGAGTTTCTAGAAAAACCTACCCACACAAACAAAGCTCATCATCTGGAATGCAGCGTACATGTCACCTGTGTCGTTTTTCTCTTCTCGCCATGTCGTCCGCGCTGCTTTTTACCCCCCAAACTTCAGTTACTACATTTAGCACTATGAGCTGCTAATTACATTTAGTGAGGTGAGAACGAATTCTTTTTCTCTCTCTCTCTCTCTCTTCATTTTTGAGCAATGTCATCACACATTTCTTTAATCTGCTTCTTCTGTGCTTTTCCAAAGCAAGCCAGACTCACATGTTAGGCTTCCTTTCTTTCTTTCTTCTTGCCAAAGCAGACATGATTTGTGAGTGTAACAAGTCGCAAATTGCTCGAGTCACTTAAGAACACACATACACACATCATTCATATTCAGTTTTCTTCCCTGACATAAGAAGCAATTTGCCCAATTCCCAGCAGATCCTTGAAGTTAAACGGTTAGCAACATCAATAGCTCTGGCGCACCTTTACTCCTCATCAATCGTCCTTGAGATGCTTCTACAACGTGATTGGAGATCACCTGTGTCTAAATGAATTCACTGGACATCAATAGACAAGGCGAATATCGGTCTCTATAAGATGTATGCAGGGTGAAAACCACGCTCTGAGATCAAGAGAATTATCTTCAGGCCATTACTGCAGCACTTCACCAATCAGGCATCTGTGGTAGAGCAGCTAGACAGAAGCCATTGCTTATTAAAAGGCACATCACAGCTTGCTGGGAGTTTCAGGGAAACCCTTAAAGGACTCTCATACCATGAGAAACAAAATCCTCTGGTCTGATGATTTAACTAAAGATTTAACTATTTGGAATCAGAAAATCAATTTGACTTAATTAAAAGCAATGAAACACGGTGGTGGCGGCATCATGCTGCGGTGAAGCTTTTCTGCAGCCTGGACTGGGAGACTAAATAGTATAGAACAAAACATGGATGAAAAAGAAAACTTACGTGCAACCCTGAGTGAAATTCTTCTCCAGAGTCCTCAGGATTTCAAGCTGTGGTGATAGTTTACATTGACAGGACAATGACCAGAAGCATCCCACCAAGAAGGAACAGGAGTGGCTTCGGAACAATTCTGTGAAAGGAGTCCTGGAGTATTTTGCAAACATCCGATTTATGTACAGTATAGAGACCTGAAGATGGGCTTGAACAATTCTGCCTAGAAGAATGGACTAAAACAAAGGTGTGCCAAGCTCGTACAGTAGCTTTAAGCAAGTGGTGTATGTGATGGGTCCGGATACTGTACGTAAATCGGACATTTACAAAATAGTCCAAACGCTTGTTTTTACTTTGTCATTGTGCAGAATTGCATGTAAAATAATAAGGGGTGTAAAATGAGTGTTAAAAATGTAATATAATAATATAATGGAAAACAGGCAAGTTGGGTACGCCAATCAATCTCAACTGCATGTCTTTGGACTGTGTGAGGAAACCAGAGTCCCCAGCACAGGGGGAACATGCAAACTCCATTCACACAGACCCCAAAGTGGGAATTGAACCCATACCATGGAGGTGCAAGGCAACAGTGCTAACCAGAGCCACCATGCTGTCATGCTACTGTACAGTATATCTTAGCATCTTTACTGTCTGCATCCAAAGAGCTAACCTGCATATGAAAACTTCAACACGTACATAATACTGTGTGCATATGAACTTAACTTGCATGCGCAATCAGATGAGTTGTGGATGAAGCTTGTGGGCAGGTTGAAAGTAATTTACCAAGAATTGTGTGAACTATGACACATTTTAAATAAACAGAGCTAACAACATGCAAATAAGGGTTTGTGTGTTTGTTCAAAATGTCAAAACTCTCCAGCAATTCGAACCGAGAGGCTAAAAACCCAGGTCCAGGGAGATGCCTCTAAATACAGTATACGGTTAAAGTACAACATGAGCATAAAATGTGCAATATGTGCTTTACATTAATAAGCTCTACGGTATCACTTACAGTACTTACTTACTTATTTGTGAATAAAAATGGTTTGGTTTCAGAACCAAACGATTTTTTTTACCATTTGATTGTATTTTCTACTTTTTCAGAATACTGATGAAGACGTTGACGCGACACAACAACACAATTCCAATCATGCAGTGCAACAAGCTTTGCTCTTTTATGCAGAAAAATGTGTTAAAAAATTCAAACTGTCTGATGATGCTTTGCAGTCTCTCATCATATTCGCAACCAGGATCATGAGGGAACTTCACAAAGATCTTTCTTAAAGCTCCTAAATAAAGTGAGCTTGTGACTGATCGGCCTGCTTTCTACAATGTAAACAAGTCTCTAATACTTATTGTGGTTGAATGTCTTTAAAATAGATCTCTGGTGGATGTATTAATATGCAACCAATTTGTAATCCAAATTCATTTTGAGAATTTAAGGCATTCATCATCCATCCAGCAACCTCTGTGGTTCACCTGGGGACTCCGGAGGCCAATGGTGACCATTGTATTTATTCCCATTTTTTCAAATATGGTACTGTAGGACCTCGTCCCAACACTCACAAGCACAGTCAGACACTACCGGCAATTTGGGAATGCATACTAGCTTGACCTGCATGTCTTTGGACTGTCGGAGGAAACCGGAGTACCCAGAGGAAACCTACCAAGAACATGCAAACTCCATGCACACAGACCCCAAGGCAGGAATCGAGGCCTCCATGATTTAGGGCATAATTAATTTTTTTTTTTTTACATTATGAATATTAGGCATTGTGGCTTAGTGTTGAGCATTGGTGCCATGCACAGATACGGCATCCAGCATGAAACCTGTATATGGAATCATATTATTACCCAAAATGTCCGATTCCATCCTACTGTAATTGTCTTCAGAAAGAAATCATTAACATTTTGACATGTAAATGATCATGAAGACTCGTGCAAATTTCTGTGCGTGCATGATTTACTTTCTTCAACAAAGAATTGGCAAAAACGTAAAATGTAAACCTGCAAGACCGTGTACACTGGCTGTTGAGACGTACGGTAGCCAACACAACGAGGATTCAGGTGATAATGGGTGTGGAAAGTTCATGACTAAGGGAATGTGACACTGCATAACTTAAAACTACATCGCTAATGGATTCACATGTTACACGGATATCAGGCAGATCTAGCGCTGAGCTGCGGGCAGAAATTGGCAATTTTATTTTGTAATCCGGCTTCAGAATGTGGAATGTAAATGAAGCGCAATGTATTATTTAAGGATAAACCCAGAACAGATTTGCCGGCATCTGCAAAAGGCTCTTGACCCTCAACAGGTGCAAAGCGCTACGTAGGCGGTTTAAGACTGTGACAGTTTGTCTCGCACTCCTTCGGAAGGGAAGCTTAAGGCCAGGCTCAGCTGAAAGGTGAGCGTGCCGCCGTTGTCATGTTCCACTCTTTAACAATAATATCATTCGGTGTGACACGCAGGCCTCGTTTTTGGAGACAGGCTGAAGCGTCAGCTCCGGCCGGGCTGCTGTGTGCCAGCCTCAGGCTTGTTACTTTACCCGCCAATCTCCGTGGGTGGGCAGTGTAACAGTGCGGCGTGCAGTGCTGCCCAGGCATGACTCTTCTAATTACTGCATGTTTCCCTGTGCTCACTGACACCACGCTTCTCGGCAATCTGTCATCCTGTCTCTGCCAAAGAAAATATGGATGCTGTACGAACCAATACTCGGTATATAGCTCAGTCCTCAGTCCTACCTTTCTTTATTTTATAACGTCTCTGCTTTATCAGTGACACCATGTTTAAGTATTCGAAATGCTGCTTCAAACGATTATTTTTTTTTTTTTTGAAAAGATATGAACAAGAACAACAAGGCATGTGCGTAGATTAGAAATTGAGAGAGTGCCATCTGTGGGTGCGCCAACACAGATTCGAACTTCCCTGCGAAGTCTCTCACGCCGATCGATCCCTAATTATTCCCCAGCCTCCTCTCCTGGCACGACGCCCTCCCGGCCCACTCGCTTAATTACTTTTTTAAAGTGAAAGAAACAATTATGCAAAGATCACTCTTTCTCAGTTCATTTACGGATGAGAGCACACCAAGAGGGGAAGTTAATCAGCGGGCTACTCCTCGCGCTCTCATTCTCTCTTAGATAAATGAGCAGATAAACAAAGTGCTCTCGCCAACCTGAAAGCAAGCGCGATCCCAGAAGGCATTGCTGCAACTGATTTTTTTTTTTTTTTTTTTTTTTTTGGCACACTGCTTTGATTGGACACTGAGCACAAGCAGGCATTGTAAAATCATCGCCAGAGAGTTCCAGCGGTTCGATAAAGGTCTCGGATAATAACGAACGCTCTTTCCCGCTTGTACGCGATTGTGCCGTGTTAATTAGATCCGTGGCCCGCCAGGCTCAGGGATCAGATCAGAAAATATGTATTACACCTCATATATTATGATGTATTGATCCTTCCTTCCTGTTGTCGTGGCTCCTCATGGACCTCTGTGCAATATAGGGTGCATATTTGTCTAAAGTTAGTGTTTCTTTGCTTCAAGCCGCTGTATTTTCATCGCCTCGTGGCAATTGGAATACTTACAAATTGCGTGTAAAAAAAAAAAAAACATTTAAATAATAATTTTCCAACTCATCTTTTCCACTCTGACCTTCTTAAAAGTAGGTGTACAATTTTATCACTATTTGGAATTCAATATATTCCATAATGTTTTTCTAACAACGAGGAGCTCATAATGCAAAGCAAACACATGGTATCTGTGCTGATTTTATTATATTTTTTATACATATTATTTAGAAAATGTGTGTGCCAAAGAATCTGCTTCTGAAGTTTATGCAACATGAAAGTGACCAATCTTGCTTCCTTAAAACTTTCAAGGTGCTAACTTCAGCTGTTTAGGAGAGATGATTTTATATGTGCCATTTTTCAGCATGATACTGTTTCGCTTCAAACAATAATCATTTAAAATGCAAATCATTCATATTTCTTTATCAGTATCGATGCTAAAATCAGTATAAGTGTCTAGAAGCATATGACCTGTAAGCATTGTTGCTTGAATAGTTTTTGGTAAAAGCTTAAAAAGCAAAACAATCTGTAGTGTCCGTAACCATGTCAAATTCTTGTTGCAATATCTTAACACTTTTTCATTTAAAAATTTTTTCAGGTTAATTTTTTATTCATGTGTAATCTAAATTGGCAATCTAAAAGTGCATTAAATTGTATTTAGCAAATGTGTTTCTTTTTAAAAATATTATGTATGTATATTTACTAAAAAATAAAAAAAAACATGGATCGCAAGATAAAAAGCATTAAGTATTATGACAAATAATGTGGTGGTGATATGATCCTCTCTGAAAATTCACTTAGGTCAGACACCAAAAGCAAAAAAACAGTAATAGAAATAGTTCATATACTTATGAACAAATTAATTTCTGTCAAATAAATTAGATCATCAACAGAAATATAAAATTTAGACGACATTAACGGTGACATAGGCAGCAATGGGCCAGAATGCAGCCTACTTACATGTCCAGCTGCAGCCAAATGTAACTGAATTGTTATCAGCAGTAGTGGCATCAATTTAGTCTGTCTTGTCTTGGGGTTGTCACTCTTGGCTTTCCAGACATACCTAGGGTGATTAGCAGTGAATCCAGTTGTTTCATAACTTGGGAATGTCCCCGTCTCTGCTAGCACTGATAGTGTGAGGACAAAATGTTTTCCTTACTTGTGATACCAAGTGCTCACATCTTAAGAAGATGTAAGTATGATTATCCATGACAATTTTCCCTAACCTGTGTTCTTAAGGTAACAAGGCCAACCAAATTATGAATTAGATTTCAGGGTTCATAACTGTTCACAACATTTTATTTTGCCCATGAGTATATTAACGAAGCTCTGGAACCTGTGTTAACTTTTAAAAAAACAGTAACCTACAGGATCTTTATAACAACTCTAACCCCAGAACCACTTCCCTTTCTCCCATAAACACTTCAATTCCAATTGTTAAATGAAGCCGACACTGGAGACTCCTTAATTAAATGCTAGATACAGTGGAACCTTGGATTACGAGCATAATTTGTTCCGGAAGTGGGCTCGTATTCCAAAATACTCGTAAATCAGATTTTCCCATAAGAAATAATGAAAACTCAAAGTACAGCCCCAAAAAGTAAATACATAAAAATAATTAATACAATCTATAAAGTGAAAATAAAACAGATTTACCTTTAAAAAAAAAAAGTAAAAATAAATCACGACAGATAAGTGTTTCCGTTTTTGCGTGCAGGCGCTGTGTGTGTGTGTGTGTGTGTGTGTGTGTGTGTGTGTGTGTAGAATTAGCCCCTTCCCTCGCCTCGTTTTACACAGTAACACTCCTCCTCCCAATTCCCAACACCGTTTTAACAGAAAAAAATAAATCTCTATAATGACACTGGCATGAGTGCATACTATCGGAATCACTGCTGTAAAGTATAAAAAATTAACCAGCACTTTACTCTTGAAAAGAATCGCGACAGAGCGGAGTTTCTGTGCGCGTGAGTGAAGCCGGGGAGGGGGGTGAAAAGAGTTTGTGTGCGTGTGTTGGTGTGTGTGTGTGTGTGTGTGGGTGGGTGGGTGTCAAATTACGTGCGCACACACATAGGAAACGCTGAAACAGAGCGGGAGATGTTGATTATGCCAGTAAGAGACAAGCACTAAGACCGAGCAGGGGAGACGATTACCCACAATTCCGCAGCGCAAGAGTGACACTTGGTGGCAAAATAAGAGGCCCATGCATGATACATGATACTCGGCACTCGTAAATCAACACTTGCTCTTTTTTTTAAATCACAATTTATTAAAAAAAAAAAAAACTTTGCTCGTCTTGCGGAACACTCGTAAATCACATTACTCGCAATCCAAGGTTCCACTGTACAGAAAAGTGTACTATCAGCCATTAAACTCTTTATTGTTTATGTTGAATGTTCTTTATACAAGTCATCTTTAAGTTGATACGATAGAAACCCAATATACTGTACAGTATTAGAGCAAGTGAATTAATAAAAAATGAAGAATAAAAACATTTGTTTGGCTTGTGATTTAGATTAGAAGATATGATTTAGGTTATCCATGATAAAGCAACACTCTCCCCAGCTTACTTGTGCTCTTAATGGAACAAGGCAAACAAGGTTTTCATATCATTTTATATTTTTGTATATTTCTTTAAAAGCACAACATTTATTTTGTCTTTAAGTATATAAAAGAAACATTTTAAAGATTTTTTTTCCCTACAATTTCATGTCAGGGAAGAAAAAAAACTACTCAGAGGCATGATGTTTTTCTGAGCTTCTCTGAGTGCTAGGAATCCTGTCACAGAAATGCAGTCAGAGCTTTCAGGCTTGGAATTCTGTTCACATTTTATTCACACAGAATTCGTACACCAGCTCACATACATCATATACTATCTTACCTGAAAGTAGTGCAACCGAAGACCCAATGCACGTTAACACAGAGCCACAAGAATTATAACAAAAAGCTTTTTACTTCATCATCAGCTCACAATCAGCTCGTAAACTCATTTACAGGCCTGCACTATGGACATTGTGTTGTTTTCCAATATTACAAATCATACAATTTTAGATAAGATAAGATAAGATAAGATAAGATAAGATAAGATAAGATAAGATAAGATAAGATGTGTATTGTCATTATATTTGGTGCAATAAAATTTTGCATGGCATCACTCATATAAATTTGAAAAAATTAAAAGTAACTAGGTATTAAAATTGGTAATAAAGTCCAAATGAAATTGTCCGAAATGTCTGCGCATGTTGACGCATTAAGAGGTCCTTCCACTGGGACTAAGGAGCCGAGACCAACTCCAACCACACACCAGTTCCAACATGACTGCGCACCAGTGCACAAAGCAAGGTCCATAAAGACATGGATGAGCGAGTTTGGTGTGGAAGAACTTGACTGGCCTTCACAGAGTCCTGACCTCAACCTGACAAACACTTTTGGAATGAGACTGGGAGGAGCCAGGCCTTCTCGTCCAACATCAGTGTCTGATCTCACAAATGCACTTCTTGAGGAACGGTCGAAAAGTCTCATAAACACACTCCTAAACCTTGTGGAAAGCCTGCCCAGAAGAGTTGAAGCTGTTACTGTATAGCTGCAAAGTGGGTGGGGCCAACATCATATTAAACCCTATGGATTTCACACTTGAAGTCCCTCTTCAAGTCCTCTACAACAATAGAAAGCCCAACAGTACAGTATTAGAGCAGGTGCGTGATTCGCTGCTCAGTTAATTGTTTTTTATCCGCTTAGTTAGCCGACCGTTTTGTAGTAATTCCCACTGCGCTGCTTGAAAGTAGGGATGAACTTCCTGAATAATGTGTGTGTGTGTGTTTGAGTGTGTGACTTGGTGCAATTCCGTGCTAATGAAAATGAATGTGTGCGTAGCAAGGGGCCTGTGCGTGGATCAATAGGTTAGCATCACTGCAGGCCAAGCAGGACCTGATTATTGCTGATTGGGGCCTGGAGCAGATCAATGACGCTGCCTGCAGGGCTCGGGCTCTGATGGATGCTCTCTCACCGTAATCTATCCACAGACAACAGGACCGACAGGAGCGTTTGTTTAACCGCATGCTGACAACTGTGATGCTGACAAGACTTTTGGCAGGTTGGTGGAACGAGAGAGAGAGAGAGAGAGATGACAGAGGCTGAGTGTGTGGAAGTGGTAGAGATAATGAAAAGAAAACTATTTTTTTTAATCTACACTTTTTTTTTTTTTTTTATCCTAAATCAACCAAGGCTTTCAATGTCTGACTTTTGCTTTGGAAGACTTAAATAATTAAGTCAAAATAATAATAATTCCTCAAATTTTTACATACTTATTCAATTTACATTTTTCAGCGACGAGATTCTTACAGACGCTCGACATATTTTCTGATTACAATTTTTCTCAAAGTCAACAGACTAGAAACTGTTCTTCCAAGCCAGGCAGAGTTCAATGTCTAAGTAATAAAGCTATTTGGGGGCATGCTATTACGGGAAAATAATCAACAACAGTGTAGCCTGATAAGCTCCAATGAAAAATGTTTATAATTTTGAATAAATCAAAAGCAGCGGCATGGTGGCTTAGAGGTTAGAACTGTCGCCTTGCTGGCACCTCCAGGGTCCAGGTTCGATTCCTGCCTTGGAGCTTTGTGCCTGGCGGTTTCATAGTCTCCCCGTGCTTGGTGGGTTTCCTCCATATACTCCGGTTTCCTTCCATAGTCCAAAGACATGCAGATTAGGCTAATTCCCTGAACACACGATGAGTGGCATGCTAGAGGCTATGCGTCGGGGCCAGGGACTTCGAATGGAATGGTGGCTTTGATCGTCGTACTAAGGACAGCCGTGAGCACACTGCTGGAGCTACCGCGCCACTTGCGATCTCAAACCGGGTCGGATCTCGTGACCCTGCGGCCGAAGAGGAAAAGCCCGCTGGGTTTTTCAAGTCGAGGCTTCCGTTTCCAGGCGGGAAAGCCACCCGGGCGAGGATTGTCTCCCCAGACAAAGGGTGCCCGGGAGATATCCACCTGCCTCCACGCCAGTGAGAGATGGGAGGGGTCGGTTTAGCTGATCATTGAGAGGTATCTTTTCGTGGAAGGTCACAGGGGCCGCTGCCTCCGCGAGCCCTCTCTGCCGCCACCACTCACCAGCCTGTGTCCACATGCCAACGGGGGCACTGCCTCCACACCTGCAAGTGCATCCTTTCCTCCCATCCTTCCCCATTATTCCTAATGTAATTATTCCATTTCCGTAAGAATTCGCTCCGTGTCTGTGTTTGTGGTGCCGCCCATGCGTCAAACCCGTTAAAGAACATAAAATCAACGTTTTCAAAATGTCAGACACCAATCATGCCCATGAATAGATACATTTGTTAAAAATCTTTCTTTTATTTCCTGGAAAGCTTTATACTGTGACATTATGATGAATCTGAATCGATCAGAGTGTTGGTACAACTAAATGTTACGGGCATTTTCTATGTGCACTACAGGATAAAATCTTCCCTGATTGTGTTGTGTCCAAACCATTTAAATAGTGTTTTAACCATTTGCCTATACACACACACACACACACACACACACACACACACACAAGTTTATCAAAATATGAAATAGCATTATGTTGTAAAGGAGTGTTACACACCCAGCACTCTCGGGGCATTTCTCATTGTTTTTTTAGGGGGCATCTGTCTCATTTTGTGTGCATGCGTGTTTTGTGTGCGGCACTGGACACGGTTTCGAGCACACTTGACATTTTATGTGTCGCCAGGCAATGAGGGTCACATCTGTCTTGTCCTCTGTGTCATCGTTTTTAAAGAGCATGCAATCCTCTAGCGGCTCGGCGATAGTACTTTTGAAAGCCGGGCCGTTTTTTACCGGCTGAAATTTGATCCTGCAAATTTCATTTGATCGTGTTCGGGCCGAGAAGGGCTATTGGATGTGCGTTGTTTTTATGATAGTGTCAGGATACATCCCAGAGCCTCGAACCATGTTGTTGCTAGCAGTTGTTGCAATACTGTACTTATCGTTGTACACATGAACCAGTAATGCTCTCTTGCTTGCTCACTCTGAATAAATAGATTTTCAAACCTATTATTAGCAGATTTATTTTTTTCAGAGTGAACGAGAAAGAGAGCGCGCACACATATAGCATTTTTGTCCTCTCCAAAGTAAACCTATCACTTTCCTTAATGGGCCGGGTAGATTTCCAGTATTTCTAGGATCATGGAGGCTAAAATGTGCTGGCTTAGTGTTTTACATACAGATACTTTGATTTTTTTTTTCTTGAATTAATAAAAAAATGTTACGTTTAAGAAAGCAACCTTATACATTATACTTTACCAAAAGGAAGCGACAACAAAGTTATTATACTTTTACATCCATCCATAGATCCAGGGACCTCTATAGTGCAACTAGGGACCGTGGAGACTAATGGTGACCATTGCATTTACTCCCATTTTCACAACCATGTTAGGACAACATTCACACACACACACACACACACACACACACACACAAACAGTAGAGCCAATTTGGGAATGCCAATTAGCCTGAATTGGATGTGTTTGGACTGTGGGAGGAAACCAGAGTACCCAGAGGAAACCCACCAAGCACAGGGAGAACATGCAAACTCCATGCACACAGACCCTGAGCCAGAAAGTCGTTCTCTGATAAGATATTTCTACTTTTACTCAAGTATTGCTTTCACGTACTGTACTTTAGACAAGACTATATACAGTATCAGTCTCACTAAGATATTTTATGAAATTACAATTCTTGACTACAACCACCCCTGGCAATCAGTCTGTTCTCCATTCTCAAAACAAGAGCTCTCTTTGAGTACACACTCGGGGAGGTTGTTATCCGTCTCAACAACTCCACATGTGATGAAACTCCAGCTAAGTACGCGAGGCTTGAGCTGGCTTTACGTTTGATGATTATTGCTGTGAAAAGAAAAGGGATGTACATCCTCACATAATCCTGCTGGTGTGTGACCAAAGCTGACAAAAAAAAAACAACAAAAAAAAAAACCTCACACAATAGCTATGAAGATGGTAAAGGCAGTGGTGGGCAGAGTACACAAATCATGTACTTGAGTAAATTAAGAGTTATCCCATTATTGAACTATTATTCAGGTAAAAGTACATAGAAGTCATCCATGTACATTTTTACTTGAGAAAAAGTACAAAAGAACTGCTTTTAAATACATTCTACAGAAAAGGCTAATCAAGCAATTATCAATAATACGCAGTAGGAGACTTTAAATACTACACATCGTGGTGCTTATGTAACCCAATGCCATGCAAAAATGCAGTGAAGTAGAAAGTATAGATATTTGTTGTAGGATGTAATAATCAAAAAACTAATAAAACTACTCAAGTACAGATACGTAAAAACTGTACTTAAGTACCTGTAATGAAGTAAATGTATTTCTCTGAAGAACTTCTACAGCTCTAACCAAAGGCAACGTAATAATGTAAAGAAAATGCAGGATTTTTGTGTTCCTTATTGTCAACGAAAAGTCTTCCCATGCTTGGGATTTCTCTTTCGCAGATTTCTGTGTAAATACTGGGACAACCATTAACACGTTGAACAGTCTCTCATCCTTGACGTGACACATAATCTTGTGGTCCATTTAAATAAAGAAGTGATGGACCCTACACTGGCAGTTCTGCCCAATGGGGACTGGGGCCATTTTTTGCAGAACAACCAACGGAAATTTTGCTCCACATGTTCCTACAGCAACAGACTTACTGTAAATGTAGGTCAAGTCCAAGTAAGGAACTTTACTGTATATTTATGTGATGTGATAAAAAAAAAGCCTAGGGTTTGTGCATTCATATTGATTTACCTTGCAAATATGCAAACTTACAGTAAACAGTAGCTAATAAATGAAATTTGCTGCTTTGTTGGGAATTTTTGTTTTGTAGTCCATTTGTTCATTATTAAATTGTGCTACATGCTGTTTTGAGTATTTGTGATGGCGTGAACATAAATCAAACTTATTGAACTTCATAAAATAGTGCTCGGTTGCAGAGAAAGGTTTTAAGGAATAAACATAATTACCGCAAAAAGCAGTCCTAATCTTTATAATATTTTTTTTCTTGAGATTAGTCTCTTTTATTCCAAGAGGCACCCCATCAAATGATTGGATCTACAAGAATGGATACCATTCCTGTGACAACCCTCACATTTTCTAAAAGGGCAAGTGACCAGCACTGCATGGATCTTACCCAAAGAGCCAACATCCGTGATGAAGTGCAGTAGCATTTGGCACTTCCACAGATTTTTGTGGAATTGGCCAAACATTCTGTGATGGCAGGCAAAGTTACACATTTGTGATGAAGTGGTAACAGAGCTTGAACCTCCAGCCTTCTGATCAACAAACCAGAGCCTCAACTGCCTGAGCCACCACTGACCCCATAATATTTCCTAATATAAATGTGGCTATTTATTACATTTTAGAGTAATTGAGTCAAAATTGTCGATTGGAACAGGGAAGGAAATCAATTGTTCACTATTTTGACCTGGACACAATATGAGGGTTAATGACTCAATTACTAAAAGCCCAGAGCGGCACTTCTTCTGCATTAGCACTAACTGTTCTAGTGATCCCCAAAGCACTATTCTAGCAGCTAGCAAAAATGGCGAAAGAATGGCAGAACTTCTCAAATCCATCATACGAAGCCTTTAGGTGTTAATGAGCGCTCACATCTGATGGCCTGTTTAATTGCGGTCACGGAGTTTAACGTTGGTCCGTGGGGTGCGCGAGGTGTGGAGGAGAATGATCAACAGCTCTGTGTGGCTGACAACTATTCTGTTTGACTAGAACCAGTTCTCATTTTCACTTATGCAGAGTTAATTAGTCTCTACGGCAAAGGTAATGGGATAACTGCACACGGGAGAGAAAGAAAGGAAAAGAGACAGAGGGGAGAGGAGATCCCCCCTCCCTCCCCCCTGTCGCTTCCCTTCCTTTATGACAACCAAACATCATGTACTGAAGAAGACAAAGCTGATTTGGTATGAGTGAGTGCCAAGCCCAATTACTCCTTATTGCTTTCAGAGGATGTGGCGTGGGAGAGCGTAAATGAAATTCGCATGGCTGTTTTTATAAGCCCGGCACACTGAAGGTCACCGCGTGTGCGTCAGAATTACATTTTGATTGATTTATTTACTGATAGGGTGTGGGATTTCATTTTACTTTTCTTGGGGTCAGTGGAGATGAGCACAATTTGTCTGGATGTTCCACAGTATCCAGCATGCCTCGGGTGCATCTGGATTCCACATCTTTGATGGTATTCTTTATGAAAGCATCAATGTGTGGAATGTGTCTTAATTGTTGAGGGGCTATTTGAAAGCAATTCTTTGCATGTTAACATTTTTGAATTCTTTGAGTGTTTTTTTTTTTTTTTGATAGAGAATTTAAATGATTAACAAACAGCACGCTAATACATAATGGCAGAAAATACTATGTGATGAAAACTGAAAACAGATATAGAACTGAATAACAAAGAAAATTCAGAAAGCCATGCTACAGATTTAGCTGGAACCTTGCACTGACTACATCAATCACCCATATTGTAACATAACACATTACACTGATTATCAAGTATATACCAGCAAACTGATAAAAGGATCATGGGCACCTAAGGCTCAACCAAGCTCACGGACACAAATAGCCATTCTGTCCAGTGAGATGCCACGGAAACCTCAATGCGGCACAAATTGCTGGAGAAAAAAAATCAATGCACCAGAAATCTCAATGCACCACAGCCCACCATGCCTGGGGCCCATCAGGCAAGCAGGCCAGGGGTGTTGACCCAGCCGCCAAACTCCTCAGATCTGATCAAGCAACCATGGGATGCACCAAGAAACAAGTCTGATCTTTGGGGCCCTACATCACAGCCCACAGCACACAAAGGATTCATAGCCAACATCCTAGTGCCAGACACAACACACCCCCAGAGGTCTTGTGAAGTCATGCCTCCAGGAGCCAAAGCTGTCCCAGTGGCACAAAGTGATCACAATACTGTGTGTATTTGCTGGTTGGTTATATGCTTTTGTCTGTTGTAGAGGTGTGCATAGGAACTGAGGTATTGGTAATTTTTTTGTGGAAATGGGCAGGATTGGTCAATTTTTTTTGTTATATTATCTCTAGGAATTGTGAGATTTATCAAACTTAATACAGGTGGTACTTATGTAGATTAGTAAATTTCAGTGGTAGCAGGTAGGATTGAGGGTGTGAGTGCCACTGAGTCAAACCTTTTGCACATAATGGATTGGTCAAACTTTCAAAGCATAGGTGTGATTAGTCCAACGTTCTAGGGAGGGAGGGAGTGGAATTATAAGTATTTCACTTCATATCATACTGTGTATGACTGTGTATGTGACAAATACAATTTAAATTTTTTATTTGAATTGGTCAAAGTTTGTGCAGAAATTGGTTGGATTGGCCAGACCTTTAGTGTGCATAAATGTGATTTTTATTTCACTTTCTGCAGTAGCAGTTGGCACTTGTCAGATTTTTGTGGAACTTGGATAAACTTGTTAAACTTTCTCACAGAGTGGGTGGGTTTGGGTAAAATTTTCTGCAGGAATAAACAAAGACACCTTTGTAATGGGTGTGGGAATTGGCCAATTTCTGCAAAAGTAGACAAAATTGGTCAAATGTTTTATGGGAATGGGTGGGATTTGTTGTACTTTTGTGAATTTGGATGAACCAGTCAGTCTTCCACAGGGGATTTCTGTGGTAAAAAAAAAAAAAAAAAAAAAAAAAAAAGCAGGATATGTTAAATATTTTGCAGGAATAAGTGTCACGGTACACCAGGTAACGCCCATGACAAGCCATGAACCCCTGCTATCCGTTTGCACACTCCATTCCACTGCTTCCATTTTGCTGCCTCATTCATTCATACTCGAGCACACCTGTGCCTCATCTCAGTCACCACTCTACTCTATATCACTCTCCCTCAAACAGCCAATTCTCGCCGAATTATTGTGTGCTCATAGCCCAGTGTCTCGTGCCTTTTTTGCCCAAATTATATCTCTGTTGTTTCACGTTGTCAAACCTGTACCCCGGATCTGCATAACCTCTGCCCACAGCCATTTCCAACCTGCTCTGCTGCCCATTGCTAACACCATCTTGATTACTCCATATTTTGCTCAATTTCTCCCTTTATCTGCTTCCAGCATTGACAGGGCCAAGAGCACCATCCTTGATTGGAGCCCGGCCTGTCTCTCCTCATGCCTTCACTCTGCTAGAACCCACTCATCACTCTCTGTTACTGAGGATGTTATTGAGCTCTCTGATCTCTCCAACTTCCTACCTGAATACAGTGACCTCCGACAAGTGTTCAGTAAGGCATGTGCTCTCTCTCTGCCACTGCACAGACCATACGATTGCTCCATTGATCTCTTTCCAGGTTCTTCCCCCCCTAAGAGACGTTTGTACTTCCTATCTGCCTCAGAGAGGGAGGCCATGAACAAATACATCACCGAATCACTGGCTGCTGGAATCATCCGACCTTCCTCCTTACCAGGAGGAGCCTGTTTCTTTTTTGTGGACAAGAAAGACAAGTCCCTTCGCCCCTGTATTGACTACCGTGGGCTTAATGCCATTACAATCAACTGCTATCCACTTCCTCCTATGTCTACTGCCTTCAAGCTTTTGCTAGGGGTGTGTGTTTTCACTAAGTTGAACTTTTGGAATGCATATCATATGGTGAGGACAAGAGAGGAATGGAAGACTGCCTTTAACACCCTAACAGGCCATTATGAGTACCTAGTAGTTCCTTTCAGACTGACCAACTCCCCTGCTGTTTTTCAGGTCCTAGTTAACGATGTCCTGAGATACTTTTTAATTATCTCAGTCTTTGTTTACCTAGATGACATCTTAATCTTCTCTCGTTCCTTGGAAGAGCACAAGCTGCACATCCAACAGGTCCTGCAAAGACTCCTTGAAAATAAACTCTATGTAAAAGCAGAGAAGTGTGAATTTCACCGCAGCTCTGTGTCCTTTTTTGGGTACATTATTGCCCCATCCAGCTTGCAGATGGAGCCATCCAGGGTAACGGCCGTCACGGACTGGCCCACTACCAACTCCAGACGAGACCTCCAACGATTTCTGGGGTTTGCCAATTCCTACAGGCGCTTCATCAGGAATTATATTATAGTGGCAGCTCCCCTCACCGCACTACCGCACCTCCACAAGAGTCCCCTTCCTCTGGAACAAACAGGCTGAAGATGCATTCTCTGACCTCAAGCACAGATTCACTTCTGCACCCATCCTAACCATCCCATATCCTTCCCTTCAGTTTGTGGTGGAATTGGATGCCTCCAACTCCGGAGTCAGGTCTATCTTGTCTCAACAATCATCCACCCGTCGCCTCCCCCCTGCAGAGAGAAATTACGACATCGGGAGCTGTTGGCAGTAAAGCTTGCTCAAGAGAAGTGGAGACACTGGTTGGAGGGAACTGCTCCCCCTGATCATCACTTTGTCTCGGCCTCTGTCCGACCTCAAGTGTTGAGTGTTGTCAAGGTTGCATGCTACCCTAGGGGAACCCGCACCTTATACCTACTCCAGCAACGATTCTGGTGGCCCTCTATGAAAGATGATGTTCTGGGGTTTGTGGAAGCCTGTGACAGCTGTGCAAGGAGTAAGTCAAGCAATAAACCCCCTGCCAGCCTCCTGAGACTCCTCCCTGTCCCCCGTCAGCATTGGTCACATATTGCCCTGGATTTTGTTACTGGCCTCCCCAACTTCCATGGTAGATCATTTCTCTAAGTCTGCACATTTCATCCCCTTGCCTAAGCTTCCGTCAGCCAAAGAAACGGCTGACCGAAGGCTTTCTGCAGATTGATCAGAGCCTATCTTCTAGCTATCACCCTCAGTCAAACGGTCAGACAGAGACTTAACCAAGAATTTGAGAAAGCCCTAAGGTGCAATGCGACTATGTGGAGCAAGGCCCTTCCCTGCATAGAGTATGCACACAACTCGCTACTGACTTCCTCCAAAGGTTTCTCTCCCTTCCAGTGCTGCTTTGGCTATCAGCCACCCCTATTCCCAGCCCAAGAAGAGAAACTAAAGGTACCAAAGATTTTTGGCGGAAAGAGCTCAATTAGCCTTGCCTTTATGGAAGTAGGTGAGTTTTTGTTAAACTTTTTGAAGTAGCATGTGGAACTGGAATATACAGTACATTTCGTTTGACCAACTTTCTTGGGGAATCCAAGGATAGTTAAAGTTTCTGTGAGACTGCATGGGACTGGTCAAACATTATGTTGGCCCTGTCAAACTTATTGTGAGATAGACCTAGAATTGGTCACACATTCTGCAAAATTTAGCAATATTGGTTAAATCTCTCTGTGGTAATGGGCAGAATTTGTTCAAATCTAGTGGAAATTGAAAGAACTGGAATCTTTCTCAGAATGGGTGGGTTTGGTCAAATTTTGGGTCACATTTTCTGTGAGAATTAGTGAGACCCGTCAAACTTTCTGTGGGATGGCAAGATCAAACTTCCTGCAGTGGTAACAGGGGTTGGTCTCACTTTCTACAGAGGGGGTCAACCTTCTGTGGGAATGGGTGGGATTGGTCATATTACATCTGGGGACAGGCAGGATTGCCTCAAATTTCAGCAGGTGCAAACATGATTAGTCAAAATTGCTAAAGAAATGGATAGGATCCTTTTTTGGAGGGGAGGGTGCTTAGGGAGGTTTAATTAGCAGAGTAATAGCACAGTTTTGCTTAAAATATTGCAATGCCCACAATATTATGGGTGACACATCAGAGTTCGCGTCTCACTGGCGCATCTGTGACCAAGACAGCAAGTCTTTGTGATGTATCAAGAGCCACAGTATCCAAGGTAATGTCAGCCTACCACCAAAAAGGACAAACCACATCCAATAGGAGTAACTGTGGACGCAAGAGGAAGCTGTCTGAAAGGGATGTCCAGGTGCTAAGCCGGATTGTATCCAAAAAACATAAAACCACAGCTGCCCAACTCACTGCAGAATTAAACGTGCACCTCAACTCTCTTGTTTTCCCCAAAACTGTTCATCGGGAGCTCCACAGGATCAATGTACATGGCCGGGCACTCGTGCCAATGCCAAACGTCAGTTTCAATAGTGCCAGCAGTGAAAATCTTGGACTGTGGACAATGTGAAACATGTATTGTTCTCTGATGAGTTCACCTTTTTTCTCACATCTGGAAGAGTTACGGTGTGGAGAAGCCCTAAAGAAGCATACCACCCAGACTGTTGCGTGCCCAGAGTGAAGCATGGGGGTGGATCAGTGATGGTTTGGGCTCCAATATCATGGCATTCCCTAGGCCCAAAACTTGTGCTAGATGGGCGTGCGACTGCCAAGGAATAGGGAACAATTCTGTAGGACCTTGTGCACCCAGTGGTTCAAACATTGTATCCTGAAGGCAGTGCCATGTATCAGGATGATAATGCACCAATACACATCAAGACTGGTGACAGAGTGGTTTGATAAACATCTCCCATGGCCTGCACAGTCACCAGATCTAAATATTATTCAGCCACTTTGGTGTGTTTTGGAGGAGCGAGTCAGGAAATGTTTTCCTCCAACAGCATCACGTAGTGACCTGACCACTATTCTGCAAGACTAATGGCGCAAAATCCCTCTAGCCACTGGACTTGTATCTGTCATTCCCAAGATGAATTGATGCTGTATTGGCCACAAAAGCAGGCCCTACACCATACAATGAATTATTGTGGTCTCAAACCAGGCGTTTCAGTTTTATTGTCCAACCACTGTATAGCAGTGCTCTGTGAGCTAACAGAACTTTTGAGAATGATGTAAAAAATGTGATAAAAATATAAGTCGCTCTGGATAAGGGTGTCTGCCAAATGCTCAAATGTAAATGTTGGTGAAATTAATTTAAAATGCAAAAATAAAGGAGCAAACTTTAGATACTAAATATATTTCACTTAAAACACTGTCATCTTAAGAGGAAAAAGGATTTTTCATATTTTCAATGGAAATGGCTGAGAATATGACAAATCCTTTTTCCTCTTGAGATGACACATTGCGGTATATGTTAAACCTTTTTACGTAAATAAGAGGGACTGGACAATCTTTACATGGCACTTGGAGGTACTGTCAAAATTGCTGCCAGAGCAGACAGGATTGGTCATACTTTCTGGGTAAACAGGTGGTATTGGACAAACTTTTTGAATGAGCACATTTTTATCAAATCAAAGCATAGCAATTAACATGTTTGTGACATATTCATACCATAAGCAGTAGAAATCAAATCTACACTTGTTTCACGCTGTAATCCAGCTCAGGCTGAGGTTCATGCAAAGTCAAACACTTGGTGAGATCAGTGGAGCACACATTAAGTCTAATTCAGGCTTGGCTCTAACAGGATCTTCATTGATTCCTTACAGAGGGCCAATTAAATGGCTTTTAGTTCAAAGCTGAGCTTGTGCCCTTGCTCAGACTTTAAGAGTTGAGTGTAAATCTGAATAGTATACTGCATTGCGAGGAAAGTGAGCATGCTAATGGATTTCATTTATACTGGTACTGGTAGATCTTGTTCTCTCTCTCTATCTCTCGAATTAATCGAGTTCTCTCTCTCTCTCTCTCTCTGTCTCTTTTCTCTGCCTCTCTGTTTCGCTCAGATATAGCAAGTTATATGATTTTCAACGACAGGACAAAACCAGTTATTCCATGTTTAGGGGACATTTATACAGTATATACACTGATCGATATTTACATCCTAACCATAAAGGAAACCACACACTCTCTCTCACACGCAGATACACTCAAACACACACACAAATGCAGATGCTGACAAAGATGGAACAGGAACCCTGGATCATACGATGCCCTTTTAACATGTCGCCTCATGATTTAAGAGTGCCGTAAGAGTGAAGCTTGGCTTGCATTAAGGCCACAGCCCATCACTCCAACATACACACACACACACACACACACACACACACACACACACACACACACACACACACACACACACACACACACACACACACACAGACCAGCAGACTGTGTAAACAGATGGGAGAATCTATAAAAAGCATCAGCACATCTTTCAGTGAGGTTTATTAAAATGCCTGTAAGTCTGTATTATATGTAGACTCGAATTGATTGCAAAAGGTTTGTACACCCCCAGAATTTCAAATGGTGGGAAGGAAAGTCCAATGAGTGTCTCTTTTTACTGTTTCACTTTAAATGAGGATGAATTGTTGACGGATCATGATGTAGACTAGAATTGATTGCAAAAGTTTATACACCCCAGGAATTTCGAATGGAGGTAAACAAAGTTACACAAGCATCTTTATTACAGTTTTTTTTTTTTACAGTACAGTATATACATACTAAAATTGATTGCAAAGGTTTGTACACCGCTAGAATTTCGAATGGTGGGAAGAAAAGTCTAGATAAATGATGATGAATTGTGAATGGATAATGATAAAAGATTGCAAATGAGGCAAAAATCAACAGAAAAATACTAAAATAATAAAATCTGAAATCTTGCACTGAGGCTGTCAGGATCAAGATCTGATTGAAAAAAGTCAATATATTACATGGCTGAGAGTTAAGACGAAGAGAATGTGGTGTACGGTTAGTGTTGAGTCCTTATCTCAGTGAAGGCAACAGATTTTAAATTTAACTGTCTATTAGTCAGGTTAATTATATGACAACTCATATCTTATAACTTGGATGCACTCGATTCCAAGATGTCTGTTCTTATTTCTTATGGAGAAAATTGTTCAATCAGTTGTATTTAGTGGTGGCAAAGTAGCTTAGTGGTTAGCACTGTAGCATTGCACCTCCAGGCTCTGGGTTCAATTTCTGGCCAGACTCGATTCCCACCTGTGTGCATGGAGTTTGCATGTTCACCCAGTGCTTGGTGGGTTTTCTCTGGGTACTCTTGTTTCCTTCTTCAGTCCTGCTAAATTGTCCAACGTGTGTGAATGAGTGTGTGTGTGTGTGTGTGTGTGTGTGTGTGTGTGTGTATGTGTGCGTGCCCTACATTGGATTGGTACCCCATCCAGGTTGTTTACCGCATTGTGTCCTGGGATAGGCTCTAACCAACCCACATCCCCCCCCCCCCCCCCATGACGCTGTATGCAGGATAATGTGGTATAGATGATGAGCAAGTGAGAGTGAGTTTTGTGTTTAGTTAGTACTGTATTTGTTCAAATGCACTGGAGAATTCACAAAAATCAGGTTGTAAGAAATGGGACAGGATGTTTCGAGGCTTTGTTGTAGTCAGAAAAAGACTGTTGTGGCACTGAATGGACTTGAGAGGAGGAAATTTAATCACAATTTTGGAGCGAAGTGAATTTCGAGAACCCCAGTGCATTGGTAACGTTTGCCTGTAGATTTCCCCTGTTCCCAGCTGTAGATTTAAAGTTCATATCTGACCATGGAAAACAGCAACAGGGTGTAGATTAATATTTGCTGAAGCGAGAGAGAAAAACAGAACCGAGTGCCTTTCTGTAACATCTCAGCTCGGATATCACGGACCCTCCTTCATCTAGCATGCTGCACGCTCTCTCGTATTAGTGGGTTCGCTCACTTGACGTTGATGTGCCTCTTCAGCTCCAGAGACTGGGATCGCTGTTGCATGCATTCATTCATTATATACTGTATAGAACAAGAGAGAGAGAGAGAGAGCGAGTGGCGCTTATTAAAATTCTTTTTGTTGCAGAAAAGATAAGTAAACACAAGGTGAAATTAATTTTGCACATAGTTTTTGATATTACAAACAGTCGGTCAGGACCCAGGATTTCTTTTTTTCTCTTTATTGATGTTAATAAGACGTTTAAAAAAAAAAAAAAAAAACCCAGCATGTCAAGTTTCAAGGCAACAAAGGGCAAATTCCTAACACAGAAAACTTTTTTGGTTGTACTGACACTGGAGAATCATTCCATAAAACGTGTGATTACTTAACTGATTAAGCGTCTCATGAAGAATCTGCACCGTAGAAGTACCTGTAAATTTACCTCGAGATGGAACTAAAGAGACGCTGGTATAGAAAATGTTATCAGTAACTTCCGACCAATCAGAGTCAAGAATTCAAGGCATGCCGCCACCAGAGCCAGCGGTTAGTGTCTCTGTCGAGAGGGATAAAGGAGGAGACATGAAAGTTAAACAGAGACACGGAAGGAGAAGCGAGACAGGAACTGAGAAAAAAAAAGACGCTTTTGTCCCAAGTACGACAACAAGAGAGAAAAAAACACACAAACCAGAGCTGTTTTCTTGCTGAGAGATGAATGAAAAAAGGAAAACAATATCCCTCCCTGTGGATTCGACAGAATCGAGTAGGAGTGTGAATTTTTTCTCCTTTCTGAATTGGATTGAAGAATTTTGTAAATGTTGGGCTGCTTGTTAAATATGTAGTGCTCGAATTTGCACAGGCAATTTGAACAAAAAAATTGAGTCTTTTGCAAACTTGCACAATTGTGCAAAGCATGTTTTTCATCATGGAAAAATACACTGCCGGCACCACAAAAAAAAAAAAAAAACAGTCACACACTATAATATTTTGTTTCGATAAGCTAATGCAATATCACAGTGTTTATTTCAGTACAGATTCATTCATTTCTCTTCAAGATCTTGATGATTTATTGATGATGGTCAGACCACTGAGTAAAGTCTCTCAGTGGGGTCTTAAGGTCTGGAGGCCAACCCATGTGTGAAAATGACGTCTCATGCTACCTGGACCACTCTTTCACAATTTGAGCCTGATTAATCTTTGAATTGTGATCTTAGAATATGGTTTGAGAAAAACCTGGTGAGTAAGTTCTTTTTTTTTTTTTTTTTAGCACATGACATTGCAGAGCCTAGACCTGACCAAAAAAAAGTAACTTTAGATCATAACCCTGCCTCCAGAGACTTTTAAGATTTAAGGCATTAGGCATGATGGGTGCAACACTTCATCCGCCTCTCTGCTTACCTTGACTCACCTTTTTCTGATAACTGGCTGTCTTAAGGTTACACAGCTGTTTAGTCCCAGTCCCTTGTGTTCTCTTTACATTGCGCATGTAGAAATCCACTTACTTTCTATATTAAACATAGCCGTAAGTTCTTTTTTGAGTATTATTATTATTATTATTATTATTTAAACTGTAAATTGTTCAAAACTGAAAGGATAGGGGTGAACCATCATCTTTCGTTTCAGCACAGCAATCTCTTTAACTGGTTTCTTTGCTAATAATTTGATGCTTCTGAAACATCTTTGCCATGATCATGGGATATGTCTTGTATCATAATTGTATAAGAAATCAGAAGCCCTTAACAGCATCAGTTAGGATTTAAAAAAAAACTTGAACCACATTAATCACTACAGTAATTATCCAATGAAAGGCTCTTAACTATTTACTAAGTTTAGCCAGGTGGTAACTGGTTTTTTTTTTTTTGTCGAGGCAATGTAGATATTAATGAAATTTAATCAAGATATCATTTTGTATGTGTATACTGTGATTGTGAGTTCAATTCCCAGGTGATGCTAGAGAGCAGATTGACACGAGCTACAGTAATAATGGGTGTCTGTGAGCTCGTGCCAGATCGAGGAAGGGCTGGACACAGTTTCCTCCGTGTGTGTTACAGTACATGTCTCGGTCATAGTCTTTACCTCCTTGAATGGTAGCTGTCTCGCTAAAAGTGACAGGCGAGAATTGGTTATGACTAAATTAGGGAGAAAATCCAGAAAAATACAAGAAAAACCCAGAATTGAAAATAGGTGTAACGTTGCACGCTTAGAAACACATAACAACACGATGATGCTGTAATTTACAAACAGGGTCTATGAAGTCTTAAAATTAAAATAGCACATCTAGTTTTGCATTCACTTTAATTTTTTTTTTTTTTAAAGATTCATCTTATTGCCTTTTATCACTTCAAGTTCATATTTCAGCTTGACCCTTAGAGACCAGCTCCAGGATACTCAAGAGTTTCTTTCAGTCTTCGAAACTGTTATCAGACTTGTTACCAAGAAACGTAGTCTTGATTATACAGCGTGTTTAATGACACTGTATATGTACAGCACATATGAAATATAAGCCTTAAAGGTCCCATATTTGAATACCAGATATTGCATTTCCTCATACTGTACCTCAAACCCTCTGTTTTACTCTTCTTCCAAACATTTCAGGGTCTACAGTGTGTAAATGAGTTACAGACACGAGACACGTCTTTCCAGCAGACCTGAGCAGACAACAAGTGAGCAACAAGTTGTAAGAGAAGCTCTTCTTATATGAGGTCTCTTTGGGGGGAGAAAATCTAATTGACCTTTTTTAACACAACACAAAATAATTTTTTTCAAAAATGGAATGATGTCCAGATCCATCTGAATGTCTATAAATGACTAAGAAGTAACTTTTGCACTTTTGATTTTATAAGAAAATGATGGGGTGATGGAATACCTGAAACTTAAACATTTAAAGTGTTTTATTTCTCTTATACCGCAGCAGTTTATCACAGCTTTTTTTTTTTTCCAATTATTATAATTTTATCCATTTCAAGTTACTCAGATTTTTGCCAGTCTGCTGGTCAAGTCTGATATAAACTATTTAAATGCAAATAGTTTTTTAAGGTCCAAATGATCCACACATATCAATCTAACCCTAGATTTCTGCGTATTTTCTCAGTCACTCATTCTTTATACCGCTTAATCATGTATACAGGGTCGCAGGGGGACTGGAGCCTATCCCAGGAGACTACAAGCTGGGGTAAACCCTGGACAGGGTGCCAATGTCACATCACATACACACACTACATGCAATTTGGAAATGTCAATTAGCTAATCTACATGCCTTTGGGAGGAAACCGGAGCCCCCAGAACTTTATGCACAGGGAGGCAGGAATCGAACCCAGACTCTGCAGGTGCAAGGCGACAGTGCTAAGCTACTGTGCCACCCCATATTTTCTTTAAGTTTTCTTGCCTATTACCACATAATATGACTCCTAGAATTGACTCCTAGGCCCACCGTTTTACACTGTAAGGCCATTTTGTGATTGTCTAACCTTCGATATGAGAAACATTTTCAGCCTTGGCTTGGCTTTAGTATCCAGCAAGTAAGTCATCTTCAGCCTTTTTTGTTATCATAAACATTCTCCTTCCAATCCAAAACCTGGCGAATTATTCAGCTTAATTTTGCTAAATATAAATAGTATTTTTGAGACAGACTAAAACCTGCTCAGCTAGACAAAAGTTGCATCTGTGTCTGTCTGAATGTTCGGCAAAAACTCCCTACTTGTCAGAATGTCTGAGTTACATTTAATTTTGAAGAATGTTCACAAAACAAGTAAGTTTCTCCCGTGAATTACATTTTAGTGGCTTGTAGAGCCTTGCAGCATTAACCAGCTGAACACTGACACGGATCACGGAGCGGTTGGTGAAATCATGTTGTTTTATTTCAGAAGGGTCCGGTCGAAGGATTATGGGCAGATAGTGTGAGAGAGAGAGAGAGAGAGAGAGAGAGAGAGAGAGAGCAGAGCAAAGTGCAGAGGCGGCGCAACTTCTATCTCGACCTGCTCAGTCAGCCGTCAGCTGGTTTGGTCTTCGCCAGTGACAGGTAACTTGAAGCAGGTTATCTGAAGGTTCGCATCGGCCAATGGATTCTGTCCTTTAGCTTTCTGTAGTCAGCTTCAAACCCCCGGAGGAAGGGCATGGCATTCTTGATGAGGCTCCCTAGAGAGGAAGTGGTGTGAACCTTTTTTGGTTCGGACCTCCTGGTTGGCACTCAAAGCTGTGAAGGAAGGGTCTAGTCGGATGTCGGGAAAGGGGTGGTGACATGCAGGTCGCAATGGGCTGGCAGTTCGTCCCTGGTCATCTGAAACCTTCGGACAAGCTCATTGGTGCAGACCCGGGAAAGTTGTGGGCTCTGGGTTTTACCCTATGATGTAGAGTTTTAAGGTCGGCACGATGGCTTAGTGGTTAGCACTGTCCCCATGCACCTCCAGGGTCAGGGTTAAATTCCGACCTTGGGGTCTGTGTGCATGGAGTTTGCATGTTCTCCCCATGCTTGGAGGGTTCCCTCTGGGTACAGAGGCATTCCCAAAAAATATGAATGAGCGTGTGAGTGTGTAGTGTATGTATGTATGCATGTGTTCCCTGCAATGGATTGCCACCCCGTCTAGGATGTAGCCCCTCTGTTGCCTCTGATAGGCCCCAGGCCCCTCGCAGCCCTGTACACAGGGTAAGCGGTATAGAAGATGAGCGATTGAGTGGAGCACTATCAATGTGGTTTTAGTTCAGAAGGAGGCAGGGGTAAGAGGTGTGAGAGTGAGA